>JAPMOQ010044248.1:40206-52416 GCA_026543055.1 Argiope trifasciata
ATCTATATATCTATATATATATATAACTACAAAGAAATATTAATAAAAAAAATCGCCAATGTGGTCGATAACCAGGATTTTAATGTAGTCAGATATCTTGATGCTATTATTATTTTTTAATTTGATTTTTTTCTTATCACCTATTTAATTTAAATTAATATCTTGGATAGATGATCAATTTATATTCCATCGGATACATGTTTTCCACCAAAACTGCTATTTAATAAATTCCAATCAGCGCAATTACAGTTTGCATTTAGATGGATAACTGGACATAAATGATAGGCCTATTAAAATTGGTCTACCAGACAACGTAATGGCGGCTAATCAAAGCTGATATACTTACTATTTGAATGCACTGATAAGCGTCTGATTCCGAATATACAATGCATGCTGGTCTTGGTTAGTTTCAAAGGCACTTGTATTCATGTATTTAAGAACATTTAGAGTTTGAATAGCAGAATAGTGAATCAAAATAATCTTACCAGGGATAATAGAAGACCTCCTGCTTATTGACATATTTGAGAAATTAATATACGAATAGATATTAGCTGATATACGAATAGATATTGGTTTTGAATCGAAAATAAACGAATATGATTATTATTTGCTTAATAACAACAGATAAATTTTAAATCTTTTAATAAATGTATTAAAAGATGGATATGTTTTCCCATACATATTTATAGCTGGCGCATGTGCTTTTGTATAAGAATGTCATTTATTTAGTTCATAAAAATTAATTAAAATGAAATTTAATTAATAAATGTGCTTAAATTTTATTTTCCGAAAATAGTTCTTTGGATAAATATTTTTTTTTCGATGCATACAAATTACATGTCATTGAAGCTTATTGTCATACATTTACTATTTTACTTAAAAAAATTTAATTTGATTTTGCACAAATTTGTAATGAAATTTTTAATGTGCATCATTTTTAATTAACTCCATAAAAATAATTTAAATTAATTTTAAAATATTTCTTTGAAAAATCCTTTTTATATTCATTCATTTTTATATAATTATTACATTTAAGTAAAAATATTTTTAATTTGATTTCGATTCACGGTTTGTAATGATGTTTTCAATGTTTATCATTTCAAATTAATTTCGTTAAAGAAATTTTAATAAAATTTAATTCTGTTTCATTCTTCTGTATAAAGTCAAAGGAAATCATTACTGTAACCAATGCTGCATTAATTTATAATCTTTATAATTTCAAATTAATGTCATTAAATTATTTTTAATTAAATTGAAATTAATTTAGAAATATTTATTTTCGAAAATCATTTTTACACTACCTACAATTTACAAATTGTTGATTTTCATTTTCATATAAATCTTTAAATCTATATATATAAATATCTTTAAAGATATATTATTTTTTCATATATATCTTTAAAAAAATTCTAATTTGATTTCATACACGATTAGTGATAATGTTTTTAATCACTTTAAACTAATTTCATTAGAATAATTTTAATAAAATTTGAAAGAATTTCATTCTTTTGTCAAAAAATTTAATGAATCCATTATTTAACTAATGTTAAATAAATATTCTCTCCATTTAAGTCTAAGTCAAATTATCATTTTTGCATTTGTTTCCTGGTATATACAAATTTCAATTTTTGGCAGCTATATCCACTTAACTTATATTTTTCACTTTTATGAAATAATAGGATGTTTTAAATAATTTTACCAAAGCGGATTTTTTTATAACAAGAAATTAAAATAAAAATATTCTCAGAATTTATTATTTACTTATATTTTGTTAATTAATTTTAAACTACACTCATAAGTTAATAATTGTTAAATACATTAATAATTGTTAAAAAAGGCATTTATATGTTAATAATACATTCGTTGTTAACAGGCGTTAACAATAATTAATGCGTTAGAAACCATAACATTAAAATTTGAAAATAACATTCAATGTACATTCAAAATTAAGAAGAAAACCAAAACTCCCTTACGAATCTACGACTGGATACACTTGTCCAAATAAACCAGAGAATTTCCAATTTATAGTTTATCAATAATAAATTACACAGAAGGTTAATCATTTTAAAGCAGAACTGTGAAACAAATTATTGATCTAATATATCGAATTTCACCAAAGGAAACTCAAACCTTTGGTAATTTTGAACTCTTCTGATTGTTGTAAATGCTACGCAAAAAGATGTGTACACGATTAAAATTAAAATTTAAGTTCTTCAAATTTAAGAAAAATATTTCCTTTCTAAAATGGCATCATTTGTAATTTGTAATTTTTAGTATAAGTTAGCATATGATATTATTTTTTATAACGGACTCAGTTCAAATACATTCGCTAAAGATTTAAATTTTGTGATTTAATGCAATTAATATTATAAAAATATTACAAGTTAATTATGAGAAAAGGGAAAAGGATGTTTTTCAACTTAAAAAACAGAATAAGTGAGCATAGACAGTTATCTTTTGACTAAATTGATTTCGAAGAAAAATAGCAAAATTTAAATAGATTCCTTTAAAAATTAGTTGCACGCCAAAATTTCTAAGGGAAAAAAATGTATTTTTCAAATATTATTTATCTAACTCTGTGTCACTCGAATAAAATGAAAATGCTTATGTAAAAATAAGTAAAAAATAAATCAAATAAATAAATAATAAGTAAGTAAGTAATAATTAATTAATTAATAAGTAGTGAGTAAGTTATCAATAAAATAAATAAGAAAAAAACTTTTTAGCCTCTTGAGTGTTTTAACTGACCATAAGATTCATTTTATTATATTTTAAAATAGTATATAATGAAATAATTAACAATCTTGCTACTGTATTATTGCTAAAAGAATTTGAACAAATTTCTGTTTTGGAAAAGTGATATTTCTATGACCTTATTGCAATATTATTTTATAGAAGTAAAAATTATTTTATCAAGTTATATTTTTTAAATCCAGCTCAATTTTGTAGAATATCCGTAAAAGAGCATATAAATTTTCTACTGCCGTTCATAAATATTTGCCCTCAAATATTATGCATTTATTTTAAGCATAATACATATAATCTTATTTACATTAGTATAAATCTTCATATTAAATGTTGCTTTTCCATTTTTGAAAAAGGGAGTTTACTTTGACAGTTCATCATTTATTAACACATTAAGAGCGAGAGTCGTAGTACTACGATTTGACCGCGTTACCTAGCATACTTTCATCAAGAACTCCCGCCTTTAATGTGTTAACTTTTATTGATTTGAAAATTGCACAACTTCTGTTTTGTTTGGATGTATTTATAAGAATAATTTTTTCTAAAACCAAATTTCCTATTTTATAAGAAGAGAAAGCGGCATTTAAATAATAAAGAATATATTAAAGCTGCTTTCGTAAAATCGTCTGCCTTATTGAAATATTTTAAAGCTGCTTTCGTAAAGTCGTCTGCCTTGTTGAAATATTTTAAAGCTGCTTTCGTATCGTCTGCCTTATCGAAAAGTAAGTTAGAATAATAAACAACATAAGATATGTTATAAAGGGAAAATGGTATTTGTTTAGAAGATTAATAAAATGTTATCTAGGAAAAAAAGTTTTATCTATACGTAGTATAAAATGTGGTTTCCTGATTGCGTGTGTTTATATGAAACACAAAAAATCATGAATAAGCTAATGGATATTGAATATATTCATATTTTTTGTAGAGCATTTACTGGGGAAGATGTTAATGCATTAAAGCAGTGATGGGGAAACTACGGCCCGCGGGCCAAGTCCGGCCCGCGGAAAGGTTTAATCCGGCCCTTTTAAGAGTGCCGTCGTGAGAATGTTTGAACCCATTCTTACTTCGTAATGTGACGACCCGCATAAAAACTACCTATTCAAAACACAATAGTATTCTGGACAAATCCATCCGACCCAAACAGCTGACTCCTCTTCGCTCGAAACTTCCAGACACTCTCGCATTTTCGATTCATTGTTCTGTTTTTCCGAAAGAACCGCAAAACTCCAATTCCCAAACAATCCTTGCAGGTAGGTATAAATACAAGCGAGGCCGCCCGAAGATTAGTTAGTTAGCGACACTATATTAAACAATAAGATTAAATAATACGAAATTAATTTGAGAAAACTATCTTCAGAATTTGAAAGGAGATTTCAGGACTTTAGAAAAATGGAACCAGAGTTTAGTATTTTTGCGACCCCATTCAGTGTTAATTACGAAGAAGTTGATGCAAAATTTCAACTTGAGTTAATAGAACTGAACAGTAATACTCTCCTGAAACAAACTTTTCATACAGTACCATTACTAGAATTTTATAAAAATTTAAGTCCATATAATTTCCCAAATCTAATTACTCATGCAATGAAGATAATGACAATGTTCGGCTCATCTTATATATGCGAACAAATCTTTTCAACAATGAAGCTTAGGAAAACTTCTTTAAGAAACAGAATTACAGATGAGCACCTTTCATCAGTTTTAAGAATTTCTGCTTCGCAAATGGAACCGGACTATGATGAAATTTTGATAAAACAGTCTCAATTTCATTTTTCTCATGCACCATCAACCAGTAATGATACCAGAAAATAAAGTGATAATACTTCACATCAAGAGCTACACTAAATTCATTTTCTATTTTGTACTTATAATTTTCTTACCTTTTGCTTTTTTACTATTAAAATAATAAGTGTATGTAATAATATATGTATATGTTTATAGAACACATAATTTTTTTAACGATTTAAGCACTATTCTTTGGCCCGCTACGATCGTCTAGTTATTACAAATGGCCCGTCTTAAAAAAAGTTTCCCCACCACTGCATTAAAGTCATATCACAATAAAAAATGCCAGTTTCCTAATTCGATTTTAATTATTCCGTGAATGCGCGAATACCTTAAACTGCGAGTGTGAAAATTGTAAGAATTGTGTTACGCATATGCGATACGTTTATTTGTTTACTTCTGATTTTGAAAAGAGATTCAAATCTCATTATACCCAAAAGAAGGAAATAGAACCTCGGTCGAAAGAATTAAATTCCAAAAAGCTTCGTTTGTTGTGCTATAAGAAAAATAAGAGGAAAGAAGCATTCGGTTAGCGAATATCAGAGAAAGAATGTCCACACTTAAAGATGGAGAGTCTTTTGATGAGCGTAATAACTGTCTTTCTTTAAATCGCAATGCAGCACAGAATTTATTTCAATTATGAGGCCCAGAGCAGCGATATGATTGGCTGTCTAGAAAGGTGTCTAGATATAGAAAAACGTTTAAATTTGGCAGAGAAGTTGAAAAACAAATATAAATTTTAAAACCGCTTTTCTATTTTAGTGGATTGTTTTATCTACGGACATATCATATTTTTTTTTCTTTTTAACAGTCTAAATATTTCTGAATACGTTCCTTAAAAAAATGTTTTGTAGCTATTTTTAATAATTTTTAAATATATTTTATGTTTTTTTTTTTTTTATGTTGCGTAGCATGCCCATATCATATCGGATTTAGACTAGACTTAAGTTTAAAGATAATTTTTCTTCTTGGATGCTTTGCTACTTACAACGCCGTGCGGATACTGTTAGTTGCATATAAATAACTGAAAAATATTCTTTTATTTAACGATCAAATTTAAATTAGGTTCAAGAAAGCAAATTATAGTGATAAGTATACAGCTATTTAAAAGTTTAAACAATAAAAAAAATATTTAAAGATTTGAATTTAATAATTACTTTTAATTTTTAATAATGCTTATAATTAAGGTGTGCCACTACGTGAAAAGCACTGGTTATCAAATACATTGGAGTCATTTTTAATTTTTATTTATTTATTCTTTCAGACTTCCCTCTTCCCAAAACAATTTATCTTCTCTAGGATGACCTATTATCCAAGAGAATTTTAAGCAAAGCATATTTTTCCTCTAAAATTTGTCTATTCTTTTCACACAGAAGTGTAAATTTCAAACAAGATAATTTATTTAAGGTATCCGACTACGTTAAAAACACTATTTATCGAACACATTGACGATTTTAAAAAAATTCTTATTATTTCTCGCAGTTCAGACTTTTTTCTTCCCAAAATTGTTTTTTTTTCTAGGGAAAGAAAGGGTAGAGCTATCATCCCGGGTCACATATTTTTCAGCTAAAATTTGTCTTTAACTTCAATTTTCTCAAAACTTTTATTTTCATACAAGTTCTTCACCTTTAACATGATATCTCAAAAATTAATTGGGGTATTTCATTAAAAATTTCATTGCGTGTTTTAAATAATGTGGGTAATGAAATGAACCAAAAGTTTTATTGTTTGTAAAATACTTTTCTTTCTTTTATAGGTGTTTTTAGAAAAATTAAGTCGTGAATTTGTTGAAAAAATGCATATATATGCATATTTTTACTTACAATTTCTTTACATTTCAACATTTTTCTTAGATTCTGGTTTCATTTCATTTAGCTTTATATTCTATAACTTGTGTACAGAGAAAAATAGTATTACTACATAACAATTTTGTATAGAGTGTTAAAGGTTTTAGTTAAATTTCATTAAAATTTACAAAAAATATTCCTTTTCCTCAAAATATATTATATTTAGACTAGATATATTATATTTAGATGTATTAATAGTTTTCATAACTGACAGTAAATCTAAACATCGTAACAATTTTTTTTAATCCAATTTTTCAAAAAAATTTCTTTGAACGTGTTCAGATACCTTAATGAAGTTAAAATAATAAAATTTATAAAGTAATGAACGATAGCTAAAAGAAAAAAAAATAATACAGAATATATTTTATTTATTAAAAAATAAATTATGCATTATAAAAAAAGACAATTAAGGAATTGAAATTTTAAATGATTTTTGATATTTTCGTGTTTTTATTTTCTCTCAATCGTTCCAAATAATGAATTTGAATAAGTGTGTCACATGCGTGTATATAAATTTCGGATATTATAGCGAAGACAGTTGTACTCAGAATTATATTATTCGTATCATGCATGCTTAGAAAATAGTGTTCAGTTCAGTTCAGTTCAGTTAGATTAACGTCCCGTTTAAAGCAACACGAGGGCTATTTTGGGACGGACCTCGTAATTTTGAACCACGGTCAGATGACGAGGATGACAACTGAAGTGGCACCCCCCTCTCCACACCACACCACACCAGCGGGAGGACTTTGGCCTGACAGATTTAACGTGCAAGAGACCCCCTCACACGACGGGTCTTCGGTGGAATCGAGTCTCGAACCTGAAACCCTCCGGTTCCGAAGCCGAGACTTTACCACCGGGCCACCGCGGCCCTTAGAAAATAGTGAAAATGCCTTGAAGTGGAGCAATTTGATTCTGGAATAAAAATTCTTAAAAAATAATCTTTAATTTTAATTCTTTTAATTGTTGTTAATCTTCATGAATATTATAACAGGAAACTAATTTTATATATAATAGTGGAAGTTTAACTGTATAGAAATTTTGCAGAAAATTTATGTTCCATTGAATCAAAAGAACTTTCGTGCTATGTACGCATGAAAATGGAAGCGTCTGGAATTTTTAAAGAACGAAAAATTTTCTACGTACTGAAAATTGAAAGGTCTTACACAATTCAGGACAAAATCCAATTCATACTTTGCACTCAGTACTTCCGGATGATAGACACGCAGTAGTCTTCATTTTATTTTTTAGAGGGAATACTATATATAGTGAGATTATTTTTATAATATTTCGCGGCACTAAATAATGCACATAATAAGATCTCAATTTAAATGGTTAATCTTTTTGATACCATATTTCAATTTATTTTTAATTTTGTAATCGTTTTAATAATTTATTTGAGTAAATTTCTTAATTTTATTAATTTTGTCAGAATAAACATGTTCTTTTATCATGTGAGAACATGATCATGTTTTCGTTAGGAGGTTTTCGATAATTGACGAAAACACATAAGCTCGAAATCGAGTCGGCGATAAATAAAGCATAAATGGCAGTATTCATTAACATATTTTCATAGCATTTATTTTTTTACCTGCTTTTACCAGTATTGCATTATTATTATGTATGCATCTTTGCCAGCAGATGCGTTTATAAAAAGTTGATGAAGAACTATGACATCAGAGCCATTATTTTCATTGAATGTAATTTTTGGGGGAGGAAATTAAATAATTCAGTTTTTATATTATGTTCAAAAAAACTTTACACGCACTTAATAAATTTTGATAAAAATATTTTCTTTCTACCCCCAATGGTGAAATATCACTTCATACATTCTTAAGTGGGAAACATTGAAATTATTTGACTCCTGTTCCAAAATTAATCCATTGTGAAACAGTTTTTTGTTCTCAGAAACTGTGTTGACAGAAATTTTGTTTTCATAAAAATTCCTTATAAATTAATATGTTTAAAAGTTTATTGGTAAATAGTTAATCATACATATACCTACATATAAAGAGAGGGATAGAGACCCATAGATTCTCGCGATTGGTTTAAACTGGTTGATGACTTATATTAATTAAGACAAATAATAACACAAAGACAAAAATTTCCTTTTCTATGATTTTTTTTAACATTTATTTAAAAATTTTGAAAAATAATAAAATTTTTCTAAAATTAACCATAATAAATACTTCATGCATTCCTAAAGTACAATAATAAATGTTTAATTATTCTAAAATATCATAAAGAGATAACAAGTTTCAAACAAATATAAAATTAAAGCTTATCTTTTCGTAGAATCTATCAACTGAACTATAACATGAACCTTTAATGAATAATTAAAATGTGGTTTTGAAAATAATTATTTACATTTTAATTTATGTAAATCGTATTTAAATCACTATAAATATAGCGTTATAAATATTTAGACCGTTGTAAACAGTTTTGTCCTAATATCTTATAATTCATAATGATTGTATTTTTTAGAAATTTATTTATATTGATAATATGCTCAAAACCTTTTTTAATCATTATAATTTCCCATTCCATTATTTACTTTTACCACTCATAGGCAGCTGCCTAATGAGAAATCCATTAAGATTAATACAAGATTTATTGTTAGAAGAATTTTGACAGCGACGTGTACTTTCTCTATTATATGGGCCTAACGAAAAGTCGCCAAAAAGTCGCCAAATAATCATTAGTTGGAAAAGGTGAAAAATTTCCAAAAAATCCCCAATAAATAAAAAATTACGTCAAATTACAAATAGTTAGATTTGGCGACTTTGTTAACGTTTTGTTCACATTGGCGACATTTGTTTTTTAATCCGCTTCGCTTGGCGACTTGGCTCGCGTTTGGCAACGTCTTGCGCCGGAATAACGAAAAGTACCCAACGATGCTATGTTCCACATCATTTTTCTATATATTGCTCATCTGCGCTATTTAGTATTTACAACAAACTTTTGTCTGTAGTTATTAGGCAGCATACCAGATTTCTTTTCATTAAAATCTTTTCATTTTTTTTCAATCATTGTATATGCATGCATTCGAATATACAGGTAGACTGAAGGATATATCTTTGACGATCCAGAATATGCAACAGATACACGCTATATTCTAATAATAAAATTTAGGCACAATTATCCATCTAATTGTATATGTTTTTGAGCTGTAATGATCTCATTCACTAGCCAATGAACAATTAGAGACTTTCCGTAGACGACTATCATTCACGATTTCACAAAAATCTTCAAATTTGTATAAACCACATTTTTTAAATTTTCGGTTATCGTGTTATAAAGCGCACAGCGAAAAACAACGCCTAATATAAGTTTTTTTTCGATTAAAACGCTTCAAGAGATCGAACACATGTAGAGTCACCAAAATCTCCTGTCTGAATATTTTGATATTCAGAACGCTTTTCCTTGATGTTTTTGTTACTTATGGCACTTTACAAGACCTCTGACAGAAAGCTTTTAGGGATGAGAAGCCGAAATGAGAGTCTCTTGTTTGCTCAGTCGTGCCAACTGGGGCCAAGAGTACGACTTCACTAATTCATGCTTCACGTTCTCTTGCACAAAAAGTTTTACAGGGGGGCACATTCACCCGTAGAACACAGAAAAACAGACATGCCCGAACTGGGACTCGAACACGGGACTCCCAGATCACGGGAAAGACACGCTATCCCTATGCCAAAACGCCAGAAACGCGTTTTCCTTTACAAACATAGATATTCCACAAAATCTCCTCTCTGATTATTTGGATATTTAGATTGGAGTTACAATTTATAAGTATGGCGATTTAAGAGAATATCTACTCTGAATTTTTAGATATTTAGAATGCTGTTTCTGTTTATAAGCATGGCGATTTAACAAAATCTCTACTCTGAATATTCTTTTAGAAACGATGTCTCCTTCATAAACATGGAGATTGAACAAAATCTACTCTCTAAATATTTTGGTATTTAGGACACTGTCTTAATATACATGAAGATTCAACACCATTTCCTCTTTGAATATCTTGATATTTTGAGCATTGTTTCTTTTTATAAACATGGAAATTCAAAAAATATCCTCTGTGTTCTATAAAATATTTTGATATTTAAAACAATTTTTCCTTTTATAAACACAGAAATTCTACAAAATTTTCTCTCTGAATATATTGATATTTGGAACTGTTTTTCTTTTTATAAATGGATATTCTACAAAATCTCTTCTCTAATATTTTGGTATTTAGAACAATTCATAGTTTTATAAACTAAGAAACTCTACAAAATCTTCTTTCTGAAAATTTTGATATTCGGAACTTAATTTTCTTTTTTAAAAATGGATATTCTGCAAAATCTTCTTTCTGAATATTTTGATATTTGGAACTGTTTTTCTTTTTTAAAAATGGATATTCTACAAAATCTCGTCTCTAATATTTTGATAATTAGAACACTATCTTTTTATACTATACTTAGGTGAAAATAAAAAAAAATAATTTAAAAATTTCTGGTAAATAACAAACAACTGAAGAAAGTTGGGAAATTTCTAAAAAATAGTTGGATCTACCGAGCATAAAGAACTCTTTCAAAATGCATTTCAACTAGAAAAACACTATATGTCATTTTTATTTTTTTGTAGCTCATGCAACGGTAATGTACATTTTTAAAAATATCCGCCCATATTTTAGAAATGTTTCAGAAACATTTTTTTCCTTTTCTGCGATGCCTTCCGAGACTTTCAATTTTCTTGAAGAGAAACACAAATTTATTTTAAAAGGGCTTTTTAGTATTTCATAACGTAGCCTTTTAGAATGAAATTTATTTATAAGAGAATATTGTTTTGACTTCGCATTTATTCCTAGTGAAAAGTATGAAATATTCAATTCATTCTAATATGAGGAGTGCAGTATGTTGTTCACTGTTGCTTTAATGTAAAAGCAGTACATTTTTATGCTTTCGTTTGGTTTTGTAACATTTATCTTTAACCACTTACCTGATTATCTCGCGTTCGTATATATTGGCGGATTTCAGCCTCCACATTGGAGTGACACCAAAAAATTCACCCGCCACATTTCTACTACTAAAGGATTATTGATTATATTTATCACACAATTTACACTCCACTACTAAGAAACGAATCCACCAGAGGTGAGATCCGTAACAATATAGTTTCAACTTCTGTATATAGTTGAGCATAAAGAATCCATCAGAGTCCAAGAGACAACATACAGTAAAAGCTCCTTATTCGCGCTTCCTTCATTCGCGTTTTCACTATTCGCGGATTTAAAAAATGCGACCCAATTCCTATATTCGCGGTTAAAAATTTCTTTATTCGCGGATCTAATAAGTACATGCATCATAACAAAAGGATTCCAATAGGTATCCAAACAAATATCCTTTGTAAATGCCGTCAAATGGACTAATAAAAAAAGTAAAATAGATCTTATGACAACTTTGCCTAAAGTATGTTGTTAAATAATATCGTTTTGGACTGAAACCGACTTTGAGGAAACGCTAAATTCACAACCTATTGAAGAAGAGACTTCAACAAGGACTGGAAAAGTGACATTTCATTTGAAAAATCTTAGTGAAGGTCTGAGAATGGCAAAGGAGCTTTGCGATTTCTTTATGAACATTGATCCGTCTATGGAGCAAAGTCTTATTTTTAAGAGGCAAATTGCTAATGCGACTGCTGCGTATCAGTCTGAATGGAAGGAGCTTTTAAAAACTGCCAAGCAATAGAGAATTACAAATTTCTTCAAACCATAGCCTAAACATTAAGATAATTAATCAAAATGTTCAAAAACCTCAATTAAATTGATATATATATTATTTCGTCATCTAGGAACATATCC
>JAPMOQ010044248.1:52816-64442 GCA_026543055.1 Argiope trifasciata
AAACTGATAAGTGCATATATATATATATATATGCACTTATCAGTTTCGGTGTTTGAATAAGCCAGATAATATATGAATACCTACGTTACTTCGAAAAGGCTATTGTAGCACCATATTTAAGAATATCTGATGTTAGAATAGTGGAATAATGAATCAAAATCGTTCACTCAAAAGAGAAAGATTCCTAGTTGTATGTAAATATGTGAGAGATTTGTAATATAGGAAATTTTAAAGATTCTGGTTTGGATTTTTTTTTTAAATTTCACGATAACTGAGTAAAATTACTTTTTGTTCGAAAGCAATTCGTTAGTTTTCAATTATTACAGAACATCTGTCCCTATCTACTTATCTGTAAACATATTATTATATCTAACTATTTACATCTATCTGTATAACTGTCAATACAGGGCTATTTTAAATTATTTTAAACTTTATTAAAGCTATAATGAGCTTTTATAAAGCCATATAAACATTTAGTAAGCTATTTTAAACTTTATAAATTCAAGATAGTGCCTCACATAACTAGAACAGTAAGGAATACATTTAGTAAAGTGACTCTGCTGAACTTATTGAGAATTAAGAATCAATTATTTTATTAGAATCAAGCCAATGAGAATGAATTTATTAGAATCAAACCAAGAGAATATTTTAACATTATTACACAGTCACAATTAAAATAACCCTGCCTTTTACTTTCAGAAAATGAATTTCATCAAAATTGATTCCCATGACTATATTAATAACATTCATATGGTCACCGAAAACAAAAGTGTTGACGACATTCGGGTTCAAATAATTTAATCTCGAATTACATAAAACAACCTAAAAATTTTGAATCTCATCAAATAAAGCTTAAAACTTCCAATATTAAACTTCTAGAGTTCTCAAAAAATGTAAAAATAACTCTATGTAAAAAAGTTTAATTAAAACAAAGGCTCTGAGTTAAAAAAATAAAAATAAAGTTTTCGATTTTAAAGGGCGCGTGTTAAAGTTTCTGAGCAAAATGTTTATTTTGTTTTGTTTAACGCATTCAGAATTATTAGAAAAATCATCTGTCATAAATATGTTTGTATGAATTTAATTGATTCGATTAAAAATTATTCTAATAACGTTATAAGTTTTGTTATAATAAATAACAAAATCAACTCCGAAAAAATCTTTCATCCTGTTTAAAGCATTTATTTAAATCGATTTCTTTGGTACAAAAATGTTAAAAAGAGATAAGATTAATGAAATTACGATTTCTGAAAATGAAAATCTCTATCTTACGAGAATTTTAAATTTTCAGGGGATTAATTTTATTATAAGTTACAATATTAAAATTCTATAAAATGAAATATTTAATTGTTGCAGTTCCATTAATAATTTCAATTTCCGAATCCTTGTTTTGAAAAATAGTACAGTTTTATGATTTCAATGTAGGAAATTTAATATGAATTGCACAAAACTTTAAGCATATTTCACAGGACACTGGAAATATTGATAAATACATTTTTAATTTAAAAATTCATAAATCTAACTTAATTAGAAATTCGAATCTCTGGAAAAACAAAAGAGTTATTAAATTATTATTTGGAATGCATGAATTATTCCCTTTTCCTTAATAATAAACTGTTCTTGGTAAAAATGATCTTATTTTCATCAACATTTATAAATTATCAGATTAAATGTTGTTTACATCTTCGATAAAGAATATTTAAGAGAATTGCTCATCATTTATTAATTATTATTTGCTTGAAAAATGCAAAAGCATGTTTGTTGTTTGAATTTATTAATAACACTGCTTTGTTCCAATCTAAATTTTATGCTACAACTTTATATAAACAAAACTGATGTTTAATTAATAAAGATTTTTTGAGATATTGTATGGCAGCATTTGAAAATTGTCTGCTGGTTTGAAAAGTGGACTAGAATAATAAACAATATATGAAGTGTTAGAAATGAATTATAAAGTTTGGTTTAGAGATTAATAAATGACATATTTTCCAAAGAAATATTTAGTTTTTACATACATAGATGAAAAACATCATTATCGATTAAATTAAAATGTCATTCGGAATAACAGATTAATATTGTTAGCAAACAACTTCTTGAAAGATTTTGAAAATAAAAACAAAATATTTATGGATTAGATTAAGAATGAAGATCTTTTATATGCTAATAAAAATTGATTCACAGAAAGAAATAAAAATAGTACACTTTTTTTCGAAAATAAATGTATATTATTAAAAATATCAAATTTTAAAGGCTTCAAAATTGATTCCTGACTATTTTTCTAATTTTTTGTTTATTTTTAAACATAATAATTACTAATATCAGATGTGAATGTGTCTTGAACGCTGTACACTGTACGGTGTTAAAGACACAGGGTCGGTAAATTGATTATCGATCAGTTTAAAGCAACCAAATTTTGTTCAGGCGTATTCAGAAGGATAGCATCTGCATTGACATGTGCCAATGGAGTTAATTTTTCTGAAATCATAATTTTAATCAAATTATCTAAGGAAGTAGTTTCCCAAAAACTGTCTCGCATACTTTCTAATGAATGAATGTTGTTCCAAATAATATTTTGAATGGCATTAATGTACATTACTTATGAAATATTAAAGTCTGTCGTGAATTTAACTTTCTCACTGAATCAATCTTGTGAGTGATCCTTGGCGAGATTTCTGGCGATTAATACTTAATAAAAGGTTACGAGTATCCGAAAATTAAATTTCCATTTTAAAAGTGTCTTCATCAATTCTTTGAAACCAAAATTTGACACAGAGCTATACCTGTAGTCACAAAATTTTCTAACAAACATAGAATATTTAAGTTCAGACTGCCGGCCACACATTGGAAATAACTCACAGTTTGACACTACAGGTGTTGTATCTGTGTACCGAGTTTTATACATCTAACTTGGTTCCTTTTGGAGTTACGGAGTTAACTTACATTCAAAAGGCAGACAGACTGACACCCTAGAAAATAAATGCATTTGTGGGGAAATGGATACAGTTTACTAATATTTAATGGAATGTATGCAAATTTCAAAGTTAAGGCAGGACCTGAAGATTGTCAATAATGATTTAAGTGTATGATGTTAAAGATGGATAGTTTCATTCCAACTGTTTGAGAGAGAGCAGATGGGGAGATAGACAGTCATTTACTAACCTGAAAGGAATACTAGTTTGACTGATCGGTCCATGTAAGGTTGGACAATGCTTATTCAGCAGTCGACCACAACAAATCCTGGCGATACAGATACGTTCAGTGGTGGCGGGGTGGTCAGCTGTATGCACGAAGAAGAAGATTGACACCTCTGAACGACGTTTGCTCAAAATTTCACAAAAATCACCAAATTTGATATAAAGGCATCGTACAAAATTTCATTCTTCTAGCGCAAATCGTTTTTTTTTTTTACTGTTTCTGAAATAGATTTAGAGACTGATACATATCTTTAAAAAAAAAATTTCGAACTGAGGGGGGTCTGAAATGGAAATCTTCAAAATCACGAATTCGAATTTTTGACAATTGCTGAGCTTTCTCTATACTTCGCATTCTAGACAGTAAAAATCAATGGAATGTTTTAATGCAGCTTCCAAAAATATTATAGCAAACAGTTTATTTTTACAGCACAATCGGGCGAATTTAGTTGTATTGCTTGGAGACATATCATATTTCAATACGCTTGGCTGGAATTTGGTATACCAAATAGAATGATATTAAAATAATTGAATGGACTTTGCCTGCTATGCCCAAGTGATCCTTTCAAATTCCTATCAGTTTCTACAGGATTACAGCTAAAGGTTATCCATATTTAAGAATCCTGTTCATAATGTATATATTAAGGTGATTATTATGATGACTTTTCAATAGCATTTCCTCTAATGTATGCTCGATTTATAGAGATAAGAATATAATAAGTATTGATTTCTCTATGTATTTTTTTAATATTTTGCTGTTGTTTTTCTATGCTATATTTGGAAAAACGCTATGTCTTCTTATCTGCCAGAAAAGGTAATTGATTTATTTCTCTGTTTCTGATTTGTTTTTGATGTAGTTACTACAAAACCCTTCGGAAGCAGGTTGAATACTACAGTAAGCATTCTATCTTCTACAGTATCCAGCGTCATGATATTTCCTTTCACTCCACATTTCTTTCCATTCCTTTTATGACGTACAATACTTATAAAATATTGACGTTTGTCATGAATTTAACTTTTTTACTGAATCAATATTGTGAGTGGTCCTTAGTAAAAGGTTAAGAGTATCCGAAAATCGAATTAGCGTCTTCATCAATTGTTTGAAACCAAAATTTGACACAGAACTGCACTTGTAGTCACAAAATTCTCTAACAAATACAGAATTTTTAAGTCATTGTTTTTAATTCAGACGGCCAACCACACATTGCAAATAATTCAAAGTTTGACACTACAGGTGGATTGTATTCTGATTGAAGTTGTATTCTGTTTCATTAAGGAAATCTGTTGTTGTGTTGTGTATTATCTCAACTGTTGACAGTAACATCAAACCAGGTCCATGAACCTGAACGCCTAGAAACAATGCAACATTGCCTCAGGACCCGAGAACAGTCGGCCTTTTTTGAAACCGATGCAGGTCAAAATGTGGGCAGGAGCAGCTTGAGTCGCATTGCATTTTGGACACATGGGATACACTTTGTGATCAGTCACATGACCTTGTGCAAGAGAGTGTCCATTTCGAAATCCATTGAGATTTGTCTGAGCATGTTGCTAACCCCAACTAAACAGCTCTAGGGCGACTTTTTGCAGAACCATTCATGCACGGAGGCCCTCCTGCAAGAATTAATCTGCTGCCCGGCATTACTTGCCATCATTTTTACCCTAGGAAGAAGTTGTAATTTTTTACATTCAGTATATAGAAATCTGTTGTTGTGTTGTGGGTTATCCCACCTGTTGACAGTAACATAAAACTTGGCCCATGAGCCCGAACGCCTTCAAACAGTGTAACACTGCCTCAAAACTCGAGAACAGTTGGCTCTTATGGAAATTTGAGCAGGAACAGCTTAAGTTGCATTGCATTTTGGACACAAGGGATACACTTTGTGGTCAGTCACATGGCCTTGTGCACGAAAGTGTCCACTTCAAAATCTATTGAGATTTGTGTGATTGCACCTGTTGCCAACCTCAACTAAACCAGCTCCAGGGTGGCTTTCCGCATACCATTCATGCACAGAGGCCCTCCTGCAAGAATAACAGAGGGGCCGCGGTGGCCCGGTGGTAAGGTCTCGGCTTCGGAACCGGATGGTTTCAGTTCGAGACTTGATTCTACCGAAGAACCATCTTATGAGGGGGTCTCTTGCACGTTAAATCTGTCAGGCCAAACATCCTCCCGTTGGTGTGGTGTGGAGATGCGGGGACGCTAGTTGAGGTGTCGTCCTCGTCATCTGACCGTGGTTCATAATTACGATGTCTGTCCCAAAATAGCCCTCGTGTTGCTTTAAACGGGACGTTAATATAACTAAACTAGACAAAACTAAAAAGCAAGAATAACAGATATCTTGACGGTCCCTGGTGGCGATATATAGAAATCTTTTATCTGCTACTATTTATCGTGCCATACCTGACAAGTTATTTGGAAACTTATCCCTGGCATGTTGTTAACCACATCCGAATATCAAATTTCTGTTTTTGATGTGTTTCTCCCCAACGACTGAAACTCAGATTTGATATAAAACAACATTTGTAGTCATAAACCAAACTTGATATATTTAAACCATTGCATCTTGAGTATCACTTTTAAATGTTTTGGAAAGAACAGACCGACAGATGATGAATTCCAATATGGTACTGGCTCAAAACTGTAATGGAATTTATCTTTATATATTAATTGTATGATTCAAATTTAATTTATTTAGCTTCCTTCGTTTTGAAGTTATCATGTTGATTTATATTCGTACAGCCGGTCGGATAGAGATCTTCAGAGCGGATTTTGTTCAAAATTTGATAGGAATCTACAAATTTAATTTTAAATCTGTATATAAAATTTCATCCGTCCAGCTCAAAGCATTTTTGAGGGTTTTTTTTTTTTTTGTGACAGAGAAAAAGATGGGCATTTTATAAAAGCGTTTTTTGAACACTAGAAGGCCTGAAACGTCGAAATTCGTCTAAAATTTAATACAATATGTAATTTTTGAATTTTTGATTCCAAAATCCCATACCACAATGTAAATGTTGCTTCATTTTCCAGATATTGCCTTAATATATAAGCTAAAAAGATAACTACAAATTATTATACCTTTAATACAGTACAAAATTAGTTATATATATACGAATTAGTGGAATTTAACTAAAGACTCAACTAAAGATTAATTTTATCAATTCAATTCAAATCAATTAGAGAATTAAATAGAGATTAATTTTATCAATTCAATTATGTATTTAACTAGCCGCCTTTGGCGACCAGCTGGTTCGCCATGAGTAATGCGTTCTAAAATTTTCAATTAAATCATATATTCATTTGCCAAAATTTAAGAAATAGTTGAAGTTAAAAGATTCAGTTATTAGTAGTTAAAGAGTCGGTAACTTTAATCGGAAAAACTTTTTGAGTTAAATGTTCTAATAATTTATCGATTATTCTTACCAAATATTAAAAATGTTTTTTTCGGTGATATTGCCAAAATGTTAAAATATATTTTTTAAAGAAAGCGAAAAAGGGAAAAAATTATTGAATTAATAATACAGATATTGCAAACGATTATAGAAGTATGCCATTAAGTCGGGATTTCAATGCATATCCTGACTAAATTCAATCAGGTTTACTGTAAATAAAGATAATTTATGCAATTAATGACATAGATATTGCAAACAATCATAGAAACCTTTGCTTTGCATTTATTTTTTACGAAAATATCATATTTTATATTTATTTTATTTTATCCGGTCACGTGCTAAAAGTTGCATAGCTTTAGATTTGATTTGCGGTGATATTTGTTTGTTTATTTGAACTTCCGGCATTGTTTTATTTTATTTTATCCAGTCACGTGCTCAAAAAAAAAAACATAGTTAAAATATTTCTTTAAAAATTCGCTAAAAATAGAGGCTTTAGTTATACATTAAAATACTGATACCATTAGAAAGCTAATTTTTTTATCTTTAAATTGATGTAAAAATGATCTTTGCGCGATAATATTTTCGGAAGTTATAGCGGAAAAACGTCGAAATTTCGCTTAAATTTTAATTAATTGAAATTCTAATTAAAAATTGAAAAAAAGGGCTCCAAGGTGCCCATTCCCGACCTCCAAGGTATACATGTACCAAATTTGGTAACTGTAGGACCAACGGTTTGGCCTGTAGATCGCCAACACACACACACAGACATTGAGCTTTATTATAAGTATAGACTAGAGATTAATTTTATCACTTTAATTCAATTCAATTAGAGATTTAACTAGAAAAATTTTTATCAATTCAATTCATTTCAATTAGAGATTTAACAAGAGAAAAATTTATTAATTCAGTTAGAGATTTAACTAGAGAAAAATGTTATCAATTCTATTCAATTCATTTAGAGTTTTATCTAGAGATTAATTTCACCAACTCAACTGCAGATTTATCTAAAGATTAATTTTATCAATTCAATTAGAGACTTAACTAGAGATTAAATTTATCAACTCAATGCAATTCAAATAGAGATTTATTTTATCAATTCAATTAAAGATTTCACTAGAGATTTATTTCATCAATTCAATTCAATTTAATTAGAGACTTAACTAGAGATTAATTTTATCAATTCAATTCAATGAAATTATATTTAATTTTATCAATAATGCATAAATGTTTTCGTGTTATATTCATATGCATTCGACTCAATAAAGGAACCAAAAATAATTAATCGGATTTTAAATAAAATTTAGTAGAAATAATAAATTTGAAATAAAATCATTTTAATAACACAGTAAGAGAAAACAAGACGGTATCTCGAATGAGATGTTTACCCATTTATTTATATTTATTATTATGATTTTATTTTCATATTTCATTTGTTTTTGGCCAAAATGGAAAGCAGAGATAGAGCTCCAAAAAAGTGTTTTTCAGGCTTAAATGTTTAGAAAAATTTAAAATATGGAAACGCATCAAATTCTCGTTCGCTAAATTTTTCATGGTTATATCGCTTTCTGTTTGTATATACTGCAAACGAAAAAAAGTAAGAATCGTTTGGTTTTAAAAGCAGAACAATACAAACAACTAAAAAACGTCTGAGTTAATTTTTAAAAAATGGAATCGTCTGCCGACTTCTTTTGAAATACATTTCAGACGAAAAAAACGCCATAAGTCATTCTTACCTTCTTTTTTTCGCATAGAACGGAAATATACGCTTTTAGAAATAAGTTTCGAAATGTTTTCGGAAAGATATTTTTCTTTTCTTCAATGCCTTCCAGACATTCAACTTTCTTGAAGAGAAAGGAAAATTTACTTTTAAATGGCTTTTTCATATTTCATGATACACATTTTTAGAAAGAAACGTATTAATGCGGATGTATTGTTTTGGTGTAGTCTTCGGATCCACCCTTTTAAAAATGCATGTAAATTGATATATTTTTTATTTGAAACATAATGTATTGCCATTTAGCATAACATAAACTTTTCACTTTTATTTTATCGGTATGGTTTTGAGTAAATATTTTCCTCTAAAAATATTACTTTCTTATTTTATTTAAAGCAGAATTTTAATTTTTAATTACGTTTTCCCTTTCAACTTTAATTACTATATTATGATTATTTTCTTCTTGCAGCTATTGGTGAATTGACTAATATATGGCGGTGGTGAGTGGATCTAATGCCACTTGGTCATGCCAAGCCCGAAAGAGGGGAGCTCTATCGAATTAAGGCAGAGGTTTGCGCCTTTCATTGTTAACAAGCACCGTTAAAGTGAAAATATGACTTTGCACAACCCTTTTTTTACACAACCCTCTTTATGTGGCCTCATACCTTCATACCCTCATTCATCCAACCGCAATCCAGAATTTAGATCCGAATCAGAGACCGACTCATCCCTGATTCCGTACCCCCAGAGGTATCGCTTTGTTATGGGAACTGGGAGAACTTTGCAGTCACTATCTATTTAACATGCTTCAACTGCCATTAGCCAACACGGCGGTCTTTGGGCAAGACGAGAACAGAAATCGGCACCTTTCGGTTTCGAGACCAGAGCTCTACCAACCAAGCTACCGCGGCCCCCTAATATATTGATTATTACTATTATCAACATATCAGTATTATTATTATTATCAATATATATAATCTCTATCCACTTATATCTTATACTATAATACGAGGAATGGTTGCCAAGTCGAAAATCGCCCCAGAATTAATAAACTCCGGTAAACTTGGGGGTCTGGGGTTTTTGGCCACGAGGAATCGATTGGCGCCGGTTTTGAAGCGCTACGGTCGAGCAGTTTGGAGTTACAGATAGGATATTTTCAAACTTTATTAGTTCGCCTTAATAGCTATAGATGGCAGCACTTAAATTTTCTTTGTCAACTTCAATCTTTACATTGCTCACTTTGTACCATTTCTTTAATTGTATAATTTTTTGTTATCAATTACATTTTATTTCCTATGACTTTTCAAACTTTACCTTTGTATAGAATAGTTCCCTTTCCAAACTCTAACTTTGTTTAGAATAGTTTACAATGGTGCACTTTAACCGGTTATCTTTCCACCAATGGTTTCACAAATTTTCTTATGGCATGTATTGTTTTGATAAATCACAATTGAAAATTTAAATCTTCGAGTTAGCTTCGATACCTGTTTTCTCCAAGCGGAGCTCGGTCACCCGCTGGTCTGCTTAAATTGATCTTCATGCTGTCCTGAAATATTTTTTTAATCATCATCTTGTTATAAAGCTATATATTTTAATAGTTTTACCCCTATTCTGCTCATGTTTGCATGTGCCTTTCAAATAGAGTCACGTCCTATGTCATCAGATTGCAATGGTATGATGACATGTGGTACATATACGTATGCACATATACGATATTTTTACCATAACTTCTTTGTATCTCAAAATGCTTCTTAGATTTTGGTTCATTTCATTCATCATTATATTCTAGAATTTGCATACAAAGAAAAATAAGATGGCTGCATAGCAATTTTGTGTAGAGTGTCAACCATTTTGGTTAAATTTCCTTAAAATTTATAAAATATTTTCCAATTTCTCAAAATATATTAGATTTTTAAATAACTGTGTTGTATTTATAGCATTTTGTGTTATAATTGATAATGCATCTAGATACCATAGTTTTAAACAGTTTTTAAAGAATCCAATTTTTAAAAAAATTTCCTTCGAACGTAGTCGGATATCTTAACTTTCTTATCTACAATAAAGACAATTGGTAAGCATTTTTTTATTACTAGCATGGATTTTTAAAATATGCTGAGAGAGAGTTTTTTATTTATTTATTTTCATTTCTTAATTAACGAAAAAACCAATTTTTACAATTCCAGGGAATGAAACTAATTAAAAAAATAAAAAGTCTGATAATTATAACTGATGAAACTACAAAAAGATAAAAACTGGAATATGATGCAAATTAATCTTATGTATAAAAAGTTTAACCATTAAAACAAATGATAAAAATAATGCTCTATGAGAGCTAATAAACAGGTATTTCTAAAAGAACATTTTATTTTATTGTTGTTATTAAGGCAGTTGGAATAACTGTTTTTCCCACAAAACAAGTTTTTGGAGTAATAAAGAAATGACTAGTTTTTGATTGCAACAAAATTGCTTCTTTTTTTTACTTTCGCGTATATGAAGAAAAAGAAAATAAAATACAACGTAAAATAATTTAGAAAATTTATATGTAGCTTATCCTTTATTCAGAGTGCTCCTTTTTTCAATTAAATTTATAGGCTTTTTGGGTAGAGAAAACCTGAAAAAAGAATTAAGAAAAACTAAAATAAAAATAGCTCTTTAGAATATGGAAACATAAAGGTTGATGTACAAAATTAAAATCAAGAACTGATCTTCAAAGAAGGTGCTGATTTAATCCTTCTTCAGAAAAATGAAATATCGTGGTAATATTCGATAACTTGTATATGTGGTAATGCAAGTAACGAATATTCGATTACTTATATTACCATGGAATATTCAATTACTTGTACATTAACCGCTTACCTGTCTGGGTCAATCAGAGCGTATCTGAGTTTATATTGGACAAATCTCTGAAACTTTCAAATTTTTCAATATTATCCATTTTGTCCCGAAGATCACCAAATTTTCGCCAATTTTGTCGCCACGCTCTGAGATTGCACCGGAGCAGCATGCGATACAGTTGATCGTAAATCAGCCTTCCCTGTGATAGAACTAACCATGCTGGTAGGCAGCTTTATCAGCATTATATAGTTCATTAATGTAATTCAATTAATATATATCTACTAGATTTAGTGTAACAAGGTGCAGACATGTCTGTTAATCTGAAAATAAAAATCTGAGTACTCGGGGCATATATGTCCTTCCTCAAAATACATAATTTTATACTGGGAAGATAGGTCGTTCTAAGAGATTTTACGAGATAATTTTAATTAGACAATTCCTGCATATAAAATATTGTATTTGTTTTCAATTTTTTCTTATCAAAGCTGTGCATCCTTTAATA
>JAPMOQ010044248.1:75753-115299 GCA_026543055.1 Argiope trifasciata
GAAATGCAACTTTTAGCACGTGACTGGATAAAATAAAAGAAATATAATATGTGACATTTTCTAAAATAAATAATGAACGAGCAAAGGGAAAAAAATAGCTTTTATTAAACTGTTGAAATCATACTGACAGAAGTTCAAATTAAAAAATAAATTAACTATGACTGCAAATTAAATCGAAAAAAAATTTAACATTCACCATGTTATTGGATGAAATTAAATAAATATTAAATGTTATGTTTTCTAAAAAAGAAATTCAATACAAAGGTTTCTGTGATCGTTTGCAACATCGATATCATTAATTTAGTAAGTCAGTGTGACGTGACTTTCGAAGTTTAAATATATCTGGCAGAGAAATTATAAAGAGAGCAAGGCGCATAAGTATTTAATTGAAAATCTTAGACCCCATTACTCTTGGCGAACCAGCTGGTCGCCAAAGGCGTCTAGTCAACAATAAAATAAATACCACTCTGTGATATTTAGAACAATTTATATAATACTTTATTCTATGACAAGAAAAATACAAATGAGGGGTACAGCTCAAAATTGATTTTTATATCATGTTCCATCTACTATTCGCATGTTTTCATCAAACATCTATACGAATTTGGAGTAAAATTATGATGATACTTGTATCATTGTAAAGTTTGGCAAATGTAATAAAAATATTTAAATCTTGTTTTTAAGTGAACTTAGCTTTACCTGCTGTGGTCTCTTCGTCTATCTATTCTACTCCATGGACTTAGCTATTTTCTTTGTTATCAACAACTTTGTTAATAAGTTTATAATTTAAGTACAGTCACAATTGGCGTAGTTTTTTTTATTTATAGAATTCTCACGATGTGCCTCTATCAAGTTATCCTTAACAGTTTCTTAATTGATAAGGAAGAGCTGCTTCAGTTAGAGTAACTCTATTATTTTCTTAGGACACCATTTAATACTTTATCCATAACTTGTTTTTCATCTCCCTCTCAAGTAACTAATATTTTCAACCCTTTTATGCATTCATACTGTATATTACTATTTTCATTCACCCAGTTTCTTGTACTCAAAATGTTTTTCATTCTAGCATTTATCATTTCTTGTTATGTTATTTTCACATGTATTTTGTCATTTGTCTGGATCTTTCACATTCATTGTTGGGTACTTTTTTGTTTGTTAATAAAGTCCACCTACATCTGTACTAAACCGGAAAAGGGCCACTTGAGCACTAGAAACGGAGGTGTGGTGTGGTGTTTAAGGTGTTAAAAGTATGATATTACTTTTATCCAGATATTACCATCTTTGGTAATATCTGGAACTTAACTCGCAAGAAAAACCTTAATCTATTCTAAAAAAGGCTTAAAATGAAGCACTTCAATGTTACCTGATCTTAGAAAACATCAAATCGAAGAATGAAGGATTAAAAAACCTTGAAATGAGTTTCTTAAAATTTATGGATTTCCCTACATCAAAAGGACTTTTTCTTAAAAATGTTCTTCGTGCAAATCGCTATTTTTTTACACGTGCATCTAAGACTCTTTCTTAAATATCTGTAAAAATACAAAGGATAAACGAAATCTCTTTTCTTTCTCCAGTGATATATCGTGTTTAGAATCGTTTCTAAAACATTCATCACAATTTCAAGGAGAATTGAGACTATCGTATCTCAACAACATTTAAAGCTGAAGTTTGGGATGTATTTCATTCGAACCACCGTCTATTTCTCTTCATTTACACAAATACTTCATTCTATTAAATTCCATTAGAAAATCTCAGCTATCGTTGAGATTTATTCATTTGTTTCAAATTGGCGATTTGTTGTTATTTGCAAAGGAAGTGACTTTACGTGATTCCGTTTGAAATTGTAACTGATGTCTGCTTTCAAGTTGAGTGGAAAAAGTCTAGAATTTAAACTATAAAATCTAGACAGTGAACGTATACAAGATTTTACTTAATTTTGATTTCCCTTTTTTATTTTGGTAATACATTCGTGTTTTCCTCAAGAAAATAGTCTTTTATGTATTTTTTTATTAAATTACAAGGCAAAACTTTTATAAATTAAAAGGGAGTAGTTTAGCAATTTCTACTAAAAAAATGTGTGCTAACTTTGATTTTTTTTATAAAAAATTCTTAATAACGTCTTTGTTTTGTTTGTTTTGCATTCATACTGTATATTACTATGCTCATTCATCCAGTTTCTTGTACTCAAGATGTTCATTCTAGCATTTATCAGCACTTGTTTTGTATTTTCATGTATTTTGTCATTTGTAACTACCTTTTGAAATTCATTGTACTGTACTTTTTTTTGTAAATAAAATCCACCTACATCGATACCAAACCGGAAAGGGGCCACATGAGCTCTAGAAACGGAGGTGTGGTGTAGTGTTATAAGCAAAATAACGTCTTTGTGAAAAAAAATCTAAAGACCAGATGTTATGAGATTTTTATGAAATTTTGAATCATATCTGTTGAAAAGTTTGACCATTTGTAATTACGTATGCCTATAAGCATAATAATTCTGAAACACAATGACAAAACAAATGAGAATTATTCCGTGATATTGTAATTACAATTGTAGTTCTATATCAACTTTTTTATTTTATAGTCTTAAAAGAAGCCCAAAATACATATTGGAAAACTGATATATTAACGATACCAGCCACTGCAGACTAGATTCATCAAAACCTCGTAATATGAGCGAAATACGGATAATTTTAATATTATTCGTTGATGTTATAACAATGAATATATAAGTACATACTGGATTTAATATTATTACAGATCACTGGGGTCACCTGCAGTGAGTTTATGGTGTGGAAACATAATCAGGGGACCTTAATAGGAAACAACTATGACGCTTACTTACCCGAACACACAGACAACGACTACAATTATATATAGTCGGGATATACATGCAGGACAACACTCCGCAGCACAGCCCATAAATAGTAACCGACCACAGCACACGGATAAAACCAGACAGATTCCAGCACTAGAGGGGATCCTTAGAGTTTCACTCTATGGTCTTTCCAAACGGCTGAAGTTCTCACTGGCTCTTCGTTTTTGCTGCATCCATCTGTCGACTCATTTCTAAACGACAGGTTACACCACGCACGACACAACGCTGATTCCACAGTAGGCTACAAGACTCGGCACAGAGATCAACTCAACAATAGCTTGGGCTCCGGACAATACTGACACTCTGTCTTTGCTTTGCTATCTTCTAGAAGACTTGATACTTCAAAACAATTCCATTTACAACAACTCGCAAGTCGAAACTGCAGTCCTTTTATAGTTCACGGGAGGAGGGCCGAGAGTCTTCTAAGATAATCAGGCATATCTCGGCTCCTAATGGACGGATCGTTAAAATTCTCGAAGTTTCCATCATAATCCGTAATATTGCCAAATGGTTAGCAAAATTATCGCCAAGCTCTAGAATTACTGACCCTTCAGCATCCTATACAAATGATTGTAAATCAGTCTTTCCGGTGATAAAACCAACCATGGTGCGAGGCAATATTATAAGTTTGTAACAATGTATTACGAAACACACATACATGAGATTCAAAAAAAAATTCGAAGCATTCGCAGCTTCAGATCTTGCTCAAGTTGTATAATACTAAAAGGGGGAAATGATAATAATAATTAGAGTGCATGCGAGAAATTTTAGAAAGAGCATTTAGGCTTCTTATTAAATATTTCTTTTCCTCTTTTAAAATTCGTTATAAAAGCTTCGTAACCTTTTCAGCGTCAATAGACAAATGCGTTTATCTATTTAATACGGCAATTTAGCTTTTAAAAATTGTCTAGTGATAATATCTGACGGATTTCCAGAATTTTTTTGACAATGCGTATCGTTAAAAAAATGGAACAAATCTTTTGGTTTTTTCTTAGAGAAAGAAACGGAAATGTGCACCTATAAAATAAGGAATCCGTCCCCATTTCTGAATTGTTTCAGGAACGCTTCTCTTTTTCACCGCTCTGTTCGGGAGTTTCAAGATTCTTAGGAAAGTCAAATTTATCTTAAAATATCTCTTTCATAGTTCGTGTGGCAATTCTTTACGTAAAAAATACCGAGTTTTGTTTACGCGGTTGTATTGTTTGGATATATACCTGGTATCCATTCTTTCAGAAGATAGGAAAACCAATACACTTTAATTTCTCGGATGAGTTCACCTATTCATCGATCTTAAACTTCAAGATATTTCTTTGTTGCGATTTTGCGATAAGCTTGCATTTTAAAAGATGGTATTATTACATTCAATTGAAGTTGAATTATATATATATGCATTACATATATATATATATATATATATATCCAAAGACATGACATGGATTCTCAGGATATTTATTCACATGAAAATGTATGTGATCCATACCTAAATAGGTGAATTATATTGCATCGATATTTTGTTTTTAAGAGGTTGATTCAATAGTGATTATATATAGGTATCAATATATAAACATATATTTATATTTATCTATCTATATATATGTGTGTGTGTAAAAAAATTTAGCTTTTAAAAAATTGTCTAATGATATCTCTGGTGAATTTATAGAATATCATAATAGCGGTGAAAAGGAGAATATATACGGTGAACCTATGAATATGACACATTCATATTTGTTTATGTACTGATACATAATTCGGAGCATTCGCAGCATTCAGGCCTTAATACGATGATACAATCCGCCCTATATATATGCTGACATATTCCAAAATATCTATCAATTATATAATATGTTTACATATATATAATATTATATGCAAGGAATATATAATAATTATATATAAATTTTAATATGATTAACAGTATAGTATCTTAATATTTCAATAATTTTGATTAATGAAAAATATAAAGCGAATTTTTTTCTTTGTTTTCATTTCCCTCATGAGAGAATAAACAAGTTTTTATAAATAAAATAATTTTACGTTCTTAACTATGAATAGAGTAAAGATAAAATGAATAGAAACAATGAATAACCAAAAAAGTATGATTTGGATGTTTGCAATTAAAAATAAAAAAAATGTAAAATCGGGTCATTAAAATAATAAAAAGTGAAAAGATAATTAGTTATCAAAACAAAATTATTCTCATAAAGAGGGCAAAATGCGATTAAACATTTAAGAGAACAATGGAAACTATTTTATTTTCGTTGTTTAAATGTCGATAAGAATGAAAACTAGTGTAACAATTTAGGCATATTGATTTTTAAACAGAAAAATATCGGTAGCAATTGTGCAGTTAAATTTGCATTACTCAGAAGGTAAATACTTGAATTTTAAGAGGACATAGATATTTTCTGAACTTCAAATTAACATAATTATATTGGTAATTAGCAAACCATCAGTCAAATGTGTAGATGATAAAAAGAGTCCTTTAAACCACTTGTCAGTCAACACCGTTGGATCGATCTAAAATTTGCTGCTTGTTATTTCATAGATTATAAACACATTGCCCTTATGAATGAATTTCCCATTATTATAATTTTAATCACATACTTATAATTATTTTAATATATTTCGAGAAATGTAATGGTACAGTCATTTCTCATATCATTTTAAATTGTCGAAATAATCTTTAAAGAAAGTTTGATTTTATTCGTAAAATATTTCATCAATTTTTAAAACTGTGCAAAGATATTTTGTAATACATTCTGCCACCATGCTTTGATTTCAGTTTTATTCATATTCTGTTTATTCACTTTTTCTAACTTTGCAAAGATATTTTCAAATATAAATTGCTATGCTCTTCATTATTTTAGTTACAGAATTATACTCTAGAACACTCTCACTTTTTTACGAGCGCTGAAACACTGCTTTGTAACTAACTGCCAGTTTCAAAAACGAAAAGGAAGAAGAAACATCAAGCAAAAAAAAAAATTCATTTTTTTTTTTGGTTTCAGCTAGAGAATAAGCCATCAACATTAAGATTGAATTTGTCACGGATAAATTTGAAATATGCGTAGTGGATGCACGATGAAGAAGTCCAGAATACTCAATAAAGGATATAGATTCTTTATCCTTGGAAAAAAATTGCAAAACACATCCTAAGAATAAAAAAGAACAATAATTGCAGCAAACAGTAACACACATGCAACAAATCTCTATCAAACAACTGCAACAACAGAGATTGAAAGTTTTCGCTTTACTACTCATTTTAATTCACTTCAACTGCGGAATACTCACTACAGCCTGACTTCAGTTCTGTTTACCGGTTTTTATCGTTTCATTTACAGAGCTAAGAATATTCTCGGAAAAATATAGTATCTTCATAGGTTATAGAGATATCACCAAAATTCTCAATATCCTTCCTCAGTTTTTTCTGCCAAAGTGGCCAAATTTGTCGCCAAAACTGAGGTCTGTTGATAAGTCACTTATTCTTCCTTAAACTATCTGAAAAATCCTTTTTGTTCCCATTGAACTAACTTCACAAGAATGCAATATAATAAATTCCTAAAACTATTTTATTTTATTAAAACTTTTATCATACTTTTCATTTCTTAGAAAGTGCACATTTCCACCCACCCAAACATGTTTCTTTAATTTCTATTTTCGAATTGATTTAGTTATTTTCGTTTCTCTATTTCAAGTGCAGAACTTTGTGAAGAACTTTCTCCACTCAAAGGATTGTTTATCTTACTAGCCATCTTGGCATTTGGCGGTGGCAATTTGGCATTAATTGGCGATAAGATGGGATACCGATCAGTTAATTTTAAACCAATGAATTTTTTTAAATACAGCATTTTGCATACTGGCAGAGTTTTTGCTTTTAATTGATATTATATTTCTTTTTAAATTATTTCTTGATTCTAATATATTTAATCAACATTTTATGCTGAATTATATTAATAAAAATTTCTAACTTAAATTATTACTGTTTGATTAATTCATAAATTCAAAATTTGAATCTTCGAATTAAGAAGTATAGGTTATTAATTTTATCGATTGCGTGTAAAAGTTTTGATCCATATTTAGAAAAAAAAGAATGAGTATTTTTATTGACTTTACAAGCGAAATTGTTTGATCTTTCGACCTTGATATTAATCAAAATTGCAGTTGCCAAAAAAAAAGGTTTATTAAACTATTGATTTAAAATTTAGTGAGGAGGTTTTCATTCTTAACTTTTTATCATCAATATAAAAACTAAGTAATATTAATTTGCCAACTGCTTTTCTTTAAAATGGGGTTCAATTTTCAAAATTATTTCGGCAGCAGAATTAAAACTTTTATTATCGTTTGAAAAAAATCTGTTGAAGTTCACTTTTTTTCTCACGAAGTTTTAATTAATAAACAATTTTTTAAACTAATTCGTTTCGTTTAATATCTCAGTTATTGATTTATTTAATTTTTTTTTTTTTTTGCTCTATTAGGTCTTTCTCGGAAATAAATTATAGTCTCTATTTTTCAGAAGAATTTCTTTTAAATTAATTTTAGGACTTTTCGCAACTTCTTTCTTTGGTTTACCATTTAGTATATTTATTAAATAAATATGAAATTTGATTTTTGAACTATTCTTTTTGATCGACAGTCTAAATCAGATCACAAATCTATTATATTTATTCTGCAATCATCCATTAAACATTTTTAAGTCAAAATATTTACACTTCTGATTTTAGAATGCTTATTTAGTTTTAAAACCATTAACTCGGCCATTGATAAAATTGATATACTGATATGTTTTGGAGAGCATAAACAGAGTATTGTATCGTATCTCATCGTATTTATTAAACATTAGTTCAGATATGTATTAATAGACCGAAAACCAAACTATCGTTCTTTAATCTTATTAATTTCAAGATTTTACTTATAAAAACAGTCTACCTATAAAATGGCATGTAAAATTATGTAACCATCAACATAGAAACTGTCGAAACTCTAGTGGTCTCTCTCTCGAAACTAGATACTACGAATATATATATATGTGTGTGTGTGTGTATATATATATACATACAAGGTGGCCAGAAATAAAACACCCCTACTCTGACCTCCATGGATATCGAACTACTCAGTGTAAAGGCTCAAAATTTTGTACACATACTATTCAAAATATGGGGAAACGGATTTCACGAAAAAAAAAATTAGTTCCTGAAATCACCGATAGGTGGCGCTGCACAACTGGAACTATGATCAAAAGACACAAATAATAATAAAAATTAAAATGTTTATGCGGAATGGAATGCTTCCATGCTTCCTTTTTAATTTTTCTGCCCCTTATGGAAAATAAAAATAGTAAAGAAGCTAGAACTCCCGTTGTAACTGCAATTTCATACTGTAACCAGAAAAATTTGCATAAAGCATGGTTAGAAGCCATGTTCTATGTAAAAAGAAGTTAAAAGGTGGGGAATATCATTCTTATTAGTGATGGCTGTCACGCTGCCAGAACGCGCTTTGCTTGTGAAGTTGTTTTACGAGAATAAAGGAAATGCTCCAGCAGCACTTCGAGAGTTTCGCCGACTTAAGGATTTGCGTAAGGGACCATTGCTTCCACAAGCTCTCAGGAGAATGATCGCTCGATTCGAGGAAACTGGACATCTTGGAGTTCAGCCTGGTCGAGGACGCAAACCGGTTCGTTCAGATGTCGTTGAAGATGTTGCCACCGGTATTGTTGAACAGTCAATGGATAATGTTTTAGGCTGCAGTAGTGCACGTGCAGTGTCACGACACTTGGGTGTTCCCTATAGCACAGTGTGGAACGTACTCAGAAAAATGGTGCATTGTTTCCCGTACAAAATCCGCCCTAATCAACAATTGCTGGCCACAGACAGGGAGATGCGACTGACCTTTGCATTGACATTTCTTGCTAGAGTTGAAGTGGATGCATCGTGGCCGTGGCAGATTCTGTGGAGCGATGAGGCCCATTTCCACCTCAGTGGAACAGTGAACACCCATAACTGTCGCATATGGGACACGACAAACCCCCGTACCTTCCAAGAGATTCCACTCCACTCACCGAAAGTTACAGTCTGGTGTGGATTCACAGCCACATTCATCCTTGGACCGTTCTTTTTCGAAGAGGTTACTTCCAATGGCCTTGAGACATGTACCGTGACGGCCAACAGGTACAAAAGGATGCTCGAAACATTTGTTGTATCCCATTTGCAGCAGCGCCAATGCCTTGACACCATTACTTTTATGCAAGATGGAGCACCTCCACACATTGGTCTCCCTGTGCAACAGTTTCTTCGCCAACATTTCACCACTGACAGAATAATCAGTCGCGCGTTTCCGACAACTTGGCCATCTCGTTCACCGGATCTTAATCCGTGTGATTTTTGGCTCTGGGGACACTTAAAAAACCTTGTTTATCGAGAACGTCTGATAACCTTGGCAGATTTGAAAGAGAGTATCAGTCTGCATGTGAGAAGCATCTCAGATGACCAGTTACGATCCGCAGTTGAACAAGCTGTCCACAGACTTCACATTTTACATCTTCAGGAAGGGAACCATATTGAGCAGCATTCCCTGCATCGATAACGTCCTTGTTTCATGTATGCTTGGTACTTTCAAATAAAATGTGTTTAAAACGTGTTTTTGTGTCTTTTCAGCATACGTCCAGTGGTACAGCGCCACCTATCGGTGATTTCTGGAACTAAATTTTTTTTTCGTGAAATCCGTTTCCCCATTTTTTGAATAGTATGTCCACAAATTTTCAAGCCTTTACACTGAGTAGTTCGATATCCAGGGAGGTCAGAGTAGGGGTGTTTTATTTCTGGCCACCCGGTATATACGTGTGTGTATGTTTATTAATAATGCTCTTAACTGTCAATTACTTTTAGCTGGCAGAAAAAGTCTTAGTCATCATTTTCAAAATATAGAAACATGTTTAATCTGACAGTCACGTGGTTCTTTCAAATCGGATAAACCTGGTTAATTGTTTAAATAATGACTCAAAAATAATAATAATGTCCTATGATAACTTGAAATTTGAAATGGTAGATTTCCTATTTTTTTTAAAAAATTATCGTTATAAAGTAAATTATCTCTATTGTTATCGTTATAAAGTAAATTATCTCAATTATCCCTAACTCTTTTATCGCCAATCCATTTTGCTGCTACGTTTGTAAAAACCTCGTAAAGGTTATAGTAATAAACCATTGACAGCTACGCATTCTACCTCAACGATATGCAAAAATTCGCCAAATGCGCTCATTTTTACCATCTTTGGTCAAATTACCTGTCATTTTACGGCCTCAAACTGCCGATGAATATTTAAAACGGTTTTTAAATATTCAGAGGAAGGGAAAATGGCGATAAAATTCCTGTTTCAGAGGAGGAGCTTATTGAAATATTCAGTTCGTGACTCAAAAGGAAGAAAATTGAATATAAAAGGATCTGCGAATGAATAATAACGTGCTTTTGAATTTGATTGAATTTTAAAGGGATTGTAAGTTGTTAAAAATTTTCAAGGAATGTTTAAATGCAAGACATTTTAGATGAAAAAGTAAATTGAAAATCAAAAATATGTTTCAAAGTAGTTTATTTATCGACGTAGATGAATGTGAAACAGTTTCAAATTTGTGGTATATCTGTCAAGGTCAATTTTTAAATATTCATGAAAACTTTAACTCTTTACACGGCCTTGGGGAGTAAGCTACCATCAAATTCCCCAACTTTTGTATAAGGTTATATAAGTTAGCTTGTGTTCCGAAAATGTTTATCAATAATATAAAAACTTAGATGTTTCAGTTTTTTTATCTCAAACCAAATGATGTGTCTTGAATTGTAACTTAATTATTTTCTAACCAATTTAAGGTAACCGACTACGTTCAAAAGAAAAAAAAAATTGAAAAAATTGATTTTTTAAAAACTATTTTTGGTTTTTGAAAAATTTGGTTTTTTAAAAACTATTTTTGGTTTTTAAATGTATTATCAATTATAAACACTATAAATGCAAAAACATTATTTGAGAATATAATATATTTCATGAAATAGGAAATTTGTGGTAAATTTTAGAGAAATTTGACCAAAACGGTTGACATTCTACAAAAAATTGTAATGCAGCAATTCTATTTTTCTATAAACACGAGTTATAGAATATAATGATGAATGAAATGAACCAAAATAAAAGAAAACTAATGAGATGCAAAGAAATGAAGGGTAAAAATATACGTATATATGCATTTTTTCCATAAATTCGTAACTTAAGTGTTTTAAAAACACCTATAACAGAAAAAAAATTTCACTAACAACAAAACTTTTAGTTCCTTTCATTGCCCACATTATTTAAAACACACGCTGACATTTTTATGTAAATACCTCTATTAGTTTTTGGGATATCATGTGAATGGTGCATAATTTTTATGAAAATTAAAATTGAAGTGAAAGACAACTTTTAGTTGAAAAATAAATTTTGCGTAAAATTCCTCTGGATAATAGGGGATACCTTCCTTTTCTGAGAAAAAACAGTTTTGGAAAGAAAAAAGTCTGAACTACAAGAAAGAACACTTTTTTTAAAAAAAATCGCCAATGTGGTCCAATACCAGTGTTTTTAACGTAGCCGGATACCTTAATTAATTAATCAAAAGAAATTTTTCTAATAATTTAAATGAATCACCTTCTTTAACCAATATTAATCCTAAAAATATTTAAATAAATCATTACTTGAAAAAAATGGCTTTTTAAAGTGCTTATGTGACTCTCAAAATGTTTTAGACTAATCAGTGAATAATATTTTTATGGAATAAGAAAGGCCATTACGACATCAGGTTAGTCTCCATGAAATTTTCTTGCGTATTGTCTAAAAAAATGTGTTATTCCTCACCTCCACACGAAATGGTAACCCTTGAATAAGCCGCAAATACTTTGTACAGCATTGGTGAAACTTTAATTCTAAATATTGACCTTTGGCGTAAATTTAACATTTTTATAGAGTGTTTTTTGACTCTTTAATTATATTAATCGCCAACATTAATCTCTAATATCCTGTTAATAGCACACGAAAAAATAATTTGTATTCTAGGCACATAGTTTCACATTGATTGAAGCCAAAATTTGATAGGAATGTACTAACTTATATCTACATCTTATCTTATCAAATATATGTACAGGAATTTATAATTCAGCTCACTTCATTTTGTATTTATAAAGTTAACAAATATTAGAACAGGCGAACAGACAAACTTCTTCCGAATGTATTTTATCGCAAATTTTACAGAAATTGTCGATGCTAAAATTGCATATTAAAATTTCATGCATCTAACTTAAAGCGCTTGATCGTGTTTACAGATTGTTAAAATGAGCTAACATAATATTGAATTTTGTTTTGCAAGTTTTTGGCAATTATAGATTGTAATTTATATTTGTGTTGTTGCAATTCATAGAGTCATCACAATCTTTATTTTAAGCCATTTTGGGGGAAAAACTATTATTGAAATTATGCCTGTCTGTCAACTCAAACATGTATTGTATAAGAGTGATAACATTTATTATGTAGATTTAACATTAAATTTGTAAATTCATGTCGATCTATGGTCGAAATATATGTCAAGAGAGTTTCTCTGTTCATATGTATGTTTACACGAAATCTATAAAACAGAAAGCTTTATAAGTGAAATTTGGTATGCAGATTTATAAACAGAATTTTACGTGGGTATTGAATAATAGACCAAATTTTCCAAAAGAAGTAACATTGTTTGTCTGTATATTGTCACACAAATTTGAAATTCGTATTAGCAATTTGCCTCTTAAAAATAAGACTTCGTTCCATAGACGGATCAATGTTCATAAAAAAAGCTCATTTGTCATCCTTAAACCTTCACTAAGATTTTTCAAATTAAATGTCACGCCTCTTTTTCAATGGGGTGTGAATTTACCATTTCCTCCAAATCGGTTTCAATCATATCTTTATCTTGCGATTCACGCAATTTCTGAATGTCACTTGATTCTATCTGTTCGAACCCGTCTCGTCCTATTCCATTCGCGATTTCGGCTATGTTTGCATTTAACAACATACTTTAGACAAAGTTGTAATAAGATCTATTTTACTTTTTTTTATTAGTTTACTTGAAGGCATTTGCAAATGATATTGGATTGGATACCTTTTATTATAATGTATGTACTTATTAGATCCGCGAATAAAGAAATGTTTAGCCGAGAATATAGGAATTGCGTCGCATTTTTTAAATCTGCGAATAGTGGAAATGCGAATGAAGGAAGCGCGAATAAGGAGCATTTACTGTACTTTGAAAGAAATCCAAAGGAAAATAAAAGAATAGAAAGGAAAATGCTGATTGGTCAAGAGTTCAAAAAAAGACTATTGAGAAAAATAAATTCTCCCAAGGTTCTTTCATGACTTAACGAGTTCCCAATAGATCAAATGGTTTTCAAGCGTTCATGGAAATAAATAAAAGGCGGTAAAATTTATTTTGTGGAAGGAAAGACTATTAAACTATTTCCTGAGTTTCTTAGAAGAAAAGTGTCGGATATAGAAAAAATAACGGTTTTTTTTTTTTCATGCGATTTGTTTTAAGAGGATTTAAGAAGAAAGAAAATATAAATAGATGGCTAAAGCTTTGTTCAGTATTGACATTTGATCGATTCAAAAACTCAATAATAATTTCAGCATCGTCCAGTCACAGAAGTTTATTGCTGTTGTTTAAATTTGACTAATGTTCAGACAACTTCTTCAAAAATTGAATTTTTTGAAGAAAAGAAATATAAATAGATGGCTAACGCTTTGTTCAGTATTTACATTTGATTGATTAAAACATTCAATAGCAATTGTATTATCAAGTTACAGATATTTGTGGTTTTAAAATCAATGAATTTATAGCAATTTAATTAATTTTAATTAATTTATCTTTAAAAAGATAAGAGATGTAAATAGATGGATAAAGCTTTGTCCAGTATTGGATTTTAATCAATTAAAAAAGTCAACAACATTTATAGCATAGTCAAATTACAGAGATTTGTTGTTTCAAAATCAATTAATTTATAACAATTTAACTAATTTTCAGTTTAAATTCATCAATTTTCACTTTGTAAACATGAAGTCTTAGCTTTTTATTAAAAATATTTAATAATATATAAAACTATTTCTGAATTTAAACTTTCAATAAAAGCAAACGAAAATGATAATTCATTTGTTATAAATTACTAGTTTTGGAGATAAAATGTGTTTATTTAACAAATTTTTTCTCATTATTGCATTATATGAAAAAAGGCCCGCTTTTCTTCCAGCAAATTAGAAACACGTCTAAAATACTCATGAGTTTTAGCCATTTCTTTATTCTAATTCAACACATAAAATTCGATTTAAATCCTTACTAATCCATTTTAAATATCGATGTGAATGCAAACGAGTTTTTTCAGACAACCCTTAAAAAACTTCTTTCTTTATTTATTTTTAAACCATGATTCTATTTTGTTTGAAACATTTTCTGCTTGTAAGTAAGTGAAATCTCTAAAGTATAGTTCTTCAGACTTCTAAATTTATAGCAATAATTTATTTATTTTTTTACAGTATAAAAGTTTTACATCAATGATGTCCACGTTAGCTGAAACTCGATTTTAAAAAAGTAATAAAAACAGTTTAATTCCCCGAAGAGAAAAAGAATGAATGTTCTAATTAAGAATTCGTTTAGCATTTTTGTAGAATAGTATTAATTTTTTTTCAGACTCATTCTTTAAATTTTTAGAACATTTTTTTTTTCAAACATTCCAATTAAATGGCAATGACGATTTAGAAGGAAAGAAAAAGCTTTTCAATTAAAAATGAGTTTCAGTTTCCAATCAATAATATTTCGAGAAAAAACTATAAGTTCAATAAATACAAAAAGAAGCATTCGAAATTGATTTTTATTGTTTGAAATTTCATACAAAGTGAAGCCTTAAAGATATCAATTGGTCTGAAATTAGTGTAATTGTTTTTTTTTAATTATTTATTTCTTACAAAGCATTTTATTTTTTTCCAAACAGTATAAGAGTTAAGGGCATTGAATAAAAAAATAATTTATTATAGTTAGCAGTTAAGCTTTAACTGGGGAGGTGAAGATTTAGGACGTAACTGAGGAGGTGGGGTCTACGTGACCGCATTTTCTTTGACCTCGAATCAAATTTTTAAATAAAAGTATTAGAATTTTAGAAATTTTTCAAATTAGTTTATCAATAAAAAAAGTAATTGCGTGGGAATATACATTTTCTTCTCAAATTACATGCAACAATAAATAATATACTTTAAAAAGCATATTACTTTATACTTCTTAAATTATATTTATTTTAAAAGTATATAAGGGTATATAGAAAAAAGTATAATGTAAAATGCATCAATTATATGAAAAATAAAAAAAGATTGACAATAAATAAAATTGGCCCTAATTTTTATCACCTTGTGTGACTTTCCTAGCACGGTGTTCTTGGCCAATTTAAAAATATAGGTTAAGAATTATAATAAAGATCAACTTATAAATTTTGTATATATATATATATACCTTGGTACATTAATATATTTTATTAATTTTTAAATACATTATTTTGAGAAAAATTAATTATGTGTGAACATACATATCAGAATCAGTTGAATATGAACTTTCATCGAAAAACTCTTCTGTACAATTATCCTTATCATTAAAATCCTTTTCTACTTTTTAAAAAGTGTCTGGAATACGGCTTCATAATTGAATCGGTAAATTGAATGACATTTCTGTACCCAAGTCTGCTAAGCCTTATTTATCACTGGGACACTAAAGGTGAGGAGTGGTCTGAGTTGTTGTCGTTGTTGCCTAATGCTACTTTGTAATGCCAAGCCCGAATGAACAGAGCTCTTTCAAGTTAAGGCAGAAGTGTGCGCCTTTCGTTGTAAACAAGCACCGTTAATGTGAAAGTACGACTTTGCTCGAACACACACGACACATCCCTTTTAGGGGGGTGGTCGAACTTATTCATACACTCATTCATCCATCAGCAAGTCGGAATTTAGATCCAAATCAGAGACCGACTCATCCCTGATTCAGTACCCCCAGAGGTATCGTTTTGTTATGGGAACTTGGAGGTCTTTGCAGTCGCGACATATTTAACGTGGTTCAATTGCCAACATTAGCCAAAACGGCGGTCTTTGGCCAAGACGAGGACCGAACTCGGGACCTTTCGGTTTCGAGACTGGCGCTCTACCAACCAGGATAAAAGAAACAACTGATTTATTTTAAAAACCATCTGCTGAAATAGGTTGAAAAAATTCAGGAATATTGAAGGTCACAACAAGGTCAATCCGTTCAGTTGAGCTAAAAATAGAATTGAGTTGAGCGAAAGTCCATCGCTAGCGGTCTCACAGACCGCGCTCCGAGTTAATTGTTAAGGAGACAGTGGACTTTGAAATAAGCAAAACTGGAGTATAATGTGCAATTTTATTATTATAGTTCCATTAACTGTATATATGTAATATTCAACTAAAATAGTGTTCTAAAATATATTGTTCTATAAAGTAATATTAGAAAGGTCAAGAGGAAAGAAAAATTACATCTTAAAGGACTTTTCTCAGAATTATATTGCAATTAAATTGAAATATCTTTAAAGTGTTGAAGACATCTTAATTTTTGAAGGAATTAAATAAATGTGATGTTAAAGATTTCGGTCAATCATTAAAAGAAAATTGGCTACGCATTTTCTGTTTCCGAGTTTTTTTAGATAGTTAAAAGTCAGTTTTTGTTCATAAAAATTTAAAATTTCTACGAAAATTAAGTTAGTATGAATTTAAATATTCCTAAAAAATTAGCATTTAATTTGAATGACTAAATATGTGTAATTTGTTCCAAATAAATTAACATTAGATAATAAGAAAAAAATATAAAAAAATAATGTTTTGAATTTAAAAATATAATTTTTTTAAAAATATTCCTTTTTAAAAGGTTTTTTAAGAAATTTGATATATTTATAGTTTAATGGATAGTTTTAACAATTTCATAAACTAGGAAGAATAATTCCCAAAAGTGTCTAACAGGGTATGCATTCCTTTCATAGACCACTCTTGTATTCAAAATTTTCTTAATCGTAGCTTGGCAACATTTCTGTATCATTAACACGAAGTTTGGTAAGATTTCAAGCGAACGCGTTTGAAAAAATAAGGGACAAATTTTTCTACAATGAATATAAGTCCTGCCGTACTGATTTTAAAAAGAAATCGTCGAAAAAAAGATAACAGGGCGAATGAAAATTCTCATGAATCATAAGTGAGAACATCCAGTCGTTCCAAAGATTCAGGTTTAGAGTACCTTATATATTTTATTTCTTTCACTTTTTTAATCTTATTTGGAATGAACTGAATGTGAATACATCTGCTTTCAACTTTTTTGTAAATATCCATTTTTTTAACTCTGTTTCTATAGTACAGTTCCTCAAATTTGAAAAATTGTGAGCAAAACACAATTAAAAAAATTGTTTCTGTGGAAGATGTATACACTGAAGTGACAAAAGTCATGGGATGACTGTTAATATCATGTCGGTCCTCCTTTTGCCCGGCGAAGTGCAGCAACTCGACGTGTCATGGAGTCCACAAGTCGTTGGAAGTCCTCTGCAGGAATATTGAGCCCTGCTATCTGTATAGACGTCCATAATTGCGAAAGTGTGGATGGTGCAGAAGTTTGGGCACGAACGGGCCTTTCGATGATGTCCCATAAATGCTCAATGGCATTCATATCGGGCGATCTAGGTGGCCAGATCATGCGCTGGAATTGTCCGGAATGTTCTTCAAACCAATCGGGAACAGTTCTCGCCCGGTGACATGGCGCATCGTCATCCATAAAACTCCCATCGTTGTATGGGTACGTGAAGTCCATAAATGGCTGCAAGTGATCTGCAAGCAGCTGAACATAACCATTTCTAGTCAATGATCGGTTCAGTTGCACCAGAGGACCGAGTCCATGCCATGTAAAAACAGCCCACACCAATATGCAGCAACCACTAGCTTGAACAGTGCCTAGCTGACAGTTTGCGTGCCAGTCGATATGCTCACGAGCCCAGGAGAGTCGCTGCAGGCGATGTCGTGCTGTCAGTAAAGACACTCGAGTCGGTCTTCTGCTGTCATAGCCCAAGGAAGACAAATTTCGCCGCACAGTCCTAATGGTCACGTCCCTCGTACGTCCCACAGTGATTCCTGCAGTTATTTGACGAAGTGCTGCGTGTCTATCAACATTGACCACTCTACACAGACGTCGGCGGTCTCGGTCGTTAAGTGCAGGTGGTCGCCACTGCGCTGTCCATGATGGGATGTGATGCCTGAAATTTCATACTCTCGGCACACTCTTGATACTGTGGATCACGGAATGTTGAATTCACTAACGATATCTGCAATGGAATGACCCATGCGTTTAGCTCCAACTAACATTCCACGTTCAAAGTCTGTTTATTCTCGTCGTGCAGCCATAAATCACGAAAAACCTGTTCACATGAATATCCTGAACACAAATGAAAGCTCTGTAAAACGAACTGCGCATTTATACTTTTTCGCTACGATACTACTGCCATCTGTATATTTGCATATTGCTATCCCATGACTTTTGTCATTTCAGTGTATAGTTTCTAAATGAAAATTTATCTGTGTTTACAAAAAACTTTTCTAAAGTTCAATTTTCGAGTGCACATTTTGCTTTACATTTTTTATGACCTTCATTGTTTTATCACATTTTGGAATAAACTATTGATGACTCAAAAGCATTTATGAATTAGCATGTCCAGTGAGACACATTGACAAAGTGACAAAAAAAGATAACTTCAAAATTTTAATTTTGATTTAGACTTAAAACCTATAGAATCATTAATCATTTATTGACGATTGTAACGATTTGTCTATATTTTTGGTATATGAAAATCAGTTAAAATATTGATTTTCAACATCATAAAATCAATTTTTCGTGTTCAAAAAATTAAAACAAGAATTCTATTTCTTCACCTTTTTTGCTAAATCTTTACTTATTTACTTTTGTTCATTTTTTGTTAAAACATTGTTAACTTAAAAAATATAGTGGATGTCGTTTCCTCCTTAGACAAATATATCTTCCCTTTACTTCGATTAAGGTCAACATTTTGTGTATATTTGCAAGGTTTTTGATCATGACTGTGAAACAAATTTCATTTACTTATCTTGATGTGTTGTGATAATTATTTTTATATAAATAGACAAAAAATAAAATTTTTAGTTTTTTTATCGGATTCAAATTTTTGCATTGACTTATATTAGGAATAAAGCCAGAATGATAATTCAGGTGATAAAATCATGTTCCAATTATTTCCAATCAGAATTTGAAATTTTGAGTTACAATGTCTTCAGGAATACATATAGTTATAAAAAGAGATTTGCATCCAAATATTGGTATTAACTACATTTTTAATTCTAAAACCGCATTAAAAATTCCACCTGTCCAGCTCGTTAATATTTTTAAATTCATAAAGTATGTTCATTTTCTTGTAATTATAAAATGTTTAGAAGAATAAAATTTTCAATGTGGAATTTTTGCTGATGATAAAACGTTCTCTTTATATATTTCTTATACATATAAAAAAATTAAAGGTTAGTATACTAATTTAATCCGTAACTGGAGACGGGAGTCAAATTCATTCCGTATTGTTTATTAGTTCTGATTATCACGTGATATTTTGTCCTTGAATACAATCATTTCCTCAATACCTTCAAACTGTTTCCTCAATACATTTCTGCAGTATGTTGCCAACCATATTTTCAAAAGGCTAATTATAAACAAGTACATAAAACCTAGTTATTCTTTTTCAAACTTTTTTGTTGCTATTTATGGAGTCATTGTTTCCATGTCTCTGAAACCGTTTTTAATTTGAATAACATAATAATAATAATAACAAAGAAATATTCTTAAAATAATATTTAAGATATTATATTCTTCATTTTTGCGTTTTAGATTCTAACAGTTATTGACATAAGTGTAATCCCATAGTATTTAAGCTAACTAAATACTCATTAATGTAAGTATCGTTTAAGCTTTTGTTATAACATTAATAAAAGTTATAACATAATTTTCATGTTATAACATTAAATGGTCCAACATTTAATGTTATAGCATTTAATAATTTTTATATTAATATCTTCTTCTTGCATACAGCCGACCACCCCGCCACCACTGAACGTAGCAGTATCGACAGGATTTGTTGAGGTCGACTGCTGAATAAGTATTGTCCTACCTTACACTGACCGAGCAGTCAAACTCGGAGAAAGGCAACTATTTACTACCTCTTTCGGGGTAGTAAATAGCTGCCTTTCTCCCCATCTGCACTCTCTCAAACAGTTGGAGTGAAACTATCCATCTTTAACATCATATCCGTCAGGGTTTTTTATATTAAAATCTTTAATGTTTTTGGTAACTACATGATTTCCAATCTGAGCCCTGGCACAAGGGTAGCGCGTTTCCTCGCGATCTAGGCGTCCCGTGTTCGAGTCCTGATTCGGGCATGGCTGTTCTCATTGTTTCTATCTGTGAGCTGTTTAAATGTGCGCCGCCTATGAAAAGGGGCTAGTGCAAGCGAATGTGTAAAGTTTGAAAGTAGTCAAGTCCTACTCTTGATCCTAGTTGGCGTGACTGAACAAACAAGAGATGCTCATTTCGAGTTAAAATTGCGGACAACTTTCTGTCAGTGAGCTTGTGAAGTCCCATAAGTAACAATAACATGATTTCCAGAATGTATCGTGTTTCCAAAATAAATTGCGTCTACAAAAGACAAACTGAAAAATTACAATGCAGTGACTTCTGTACCTTGACTCTGGCTGTTTCAAAAGATTCAAATATCCAGTTGCAGATTAAAATAACTTAAAAATGTGGATTTTTTATCCAAAAAAAAAAAAAAAGATTTCCGGTTGACACTGCGTTCACCACCAATTAATTGTAAGAAAAAATTTATTTTGTTTTGTTTTACAGACTTCCCTTTACGTAAAATTCGCTCTGAACAGATTTCCATGTTTTGGTTATTTTATCCAGATAAAGATAAAAAAAAAGAATATAACCGGTTTATTTAATACCATGTACAATTATTTTTGGATGCAATTCTAATCCATTGACTTAGAATTGCGTCTGAAAAACTCTCATTTATTTGCTACATGGAATGTGCGTGAGCTTTTGTAAATTCGATTTAAATTTCCCGTTAAAAGGGCAAAGGATTATTCGCAGAGAAACTACTGATGAATTATTCAGATCTCGACTCGCGACATTTAATGCTTAGTCTAATTTAATCCGAGGATATTGGATTGTTTAGTTAAATTCCTTTAGAATTAGAATGATTAGAAAGTTCTGCATAAATTATCAGTTCTACGTACGTGTTCTTGTATAGAATTATTTAAAATCATTGCATTAGAAATCTTAATAATTAGGCAAAATTTTTCAATAAAAAATAAAAGTAGATAGAAATTTCACCATTCATTATTTTTTAGCTTTATTTATTAATAAGTTATCTATAGCTATAATTGTGATCTGTATTTATAGATGTATGTATCTGCAAATGTATCAGTTAATATCAACATTTGATATAATTCAGAGCCATTTATTCATATTACTTTCGCCTTGTAAGTAAAAATTTGGCATCCATTTATTTTTCAAGAAAGGAACGTGATTTAATAACATGATAAACAGGTCATAAATTGATTGTGCAGATAACCACTAAAAAAAGAAATTTTGTTCTATCTTAAATTATAAATAATGAGCATTCTGTTGGAATAATTTTGGTTTCGGTAGGGGTCTGTAACCATAATTTTAAGAAATTTTTAAAATTTGTTTCAGGTATTCTGTAGCATGAACAACAATAAATTATCAAAATAAAATTCCAATATTTTCTTCGATTTTCTAAAAAAATCAAATATGTCTCTGTAATGATTTCGCATCTTAAAATCAAAATAAAAAATGATTTATTTTGGCATTAACTCCATATTTATCATTTATTTTATTACTATGAGTACTTTTAAAAGTAGTTCTTCATACTGTTATTCACATAACGTTACAACTTATTATGTTACAGTGTTTCATATGTTAGTTTCGAATTTCTTCTCCTCTTCACTATTGCTAATTTTCGGTATCAAATATCATCAACAGTGCAGTTGACGGTAATTTTTCTCTATACGGTCTTAAGATGTCGCCAATGTGTCGCAAATGCTAATCATGTCGCCAAGCGAAGTGAATAACAAAAAAATGTCGCTAATGTGAATTAAACTTGAACAAATTCGCCAAATGTAACAACGTAAAATTCGGCGTAGTTTGAATATTTGGCGATTTTTCACTTTTTTCGACTAAAGATTATTTGGCGACTTTTTCGCAATTTTTTGTTGCGGCCGTGTTACAGAAAAGTGCCCGGTTGACAAAAGACTGCATAGTTTCATAGTAAAAAAGCAATTTTTATTATTCCTCGCCTTTCATTTATTTTCATTACTTAAATGAACTTCCTCAGAGAAGGTGAAGTTTTTGTTTCATTAAATGGCAACCAATTTTAAATAGAATATCAACCAGATCACGAAGAAGATGGAATGCAGTTTTTTACATATGTTTTGAAAGATAATAATAACGTAGGAACTCAATAGTTGTTTACTACTAGAGGAAAAAAATTAATAAAACTTGTGTGAGATTATCGAGCCACGCCACAATGAAGAATTCTACGAAGAAGCCTAAAGGATCTAAAGACAGTCACTCAGCATTGTTAAAGGATGGAAGACGAACAGAAAAGCTCACTTTTCTCAGATTCTCTGTCTCAGTTCTATGAACTCTACAATATTCTCACAGATGTAACAGGAAAATAGAGACCATAAAGGAAAAGATAAAAAATTGTACAAATAAAATATATCGAGTTAGACTCATTTAAGGCTCGTTATGGAATGTATGGCAAGGGAAGAGCGTATCAATGTGCAAATTGCATAGAAAAAGAATGTGATGTAATGATTCACAAATCAAATAATCTCTTAAAATGGGAATTAAGAGAAGAAATAAAGTTACAATCGTTTGGCAGATGGTACATGCAAAAAAATAGATTTACTTATGAATTTGTTCCTCACTCAGAAATAGAAAGAAAATATCACCCGCTATCAATCCAACTTATATCAAAACAAGGGAGACTTCCTGCACTCTTAAAAGGATTTGGAAGAAGGTGGGTAAAAAATTGCATCTTTGGAGAAATTGGAGCTATTTATCATGATTTATAGGAATACATAGAAGTCTCGAAACCAAGAAATAATTTAAAAAATTGAACATACTGACTTAGGCCCAGAACTGATGGCGCCAAAAAATCTTAAAACATTGAAACACTGATGAAATCGCTGAATAATCAACTAAACTGATCTGCCATTTAATAGAAATAAATTGTTGTAAACCTTTGAAAATAAATAAATTGTGGTTTGCCAACAAATTGTAAATTGTTTTCAAAAAAACTTAAAATTGACAGGGTTTTTTGCCAACAATTCACAATTTGAAAAATATTTACCTTTCATTTGCATGGGAACACACATTGGGACGGTTACAGAAAATGTTTGTAAAGTGGTGATCTGGTGCTTATTAATTATTACTATAGGTGTTGAGAAAAATAAAAGAATGAGAACTTCAAAGTTAAAACAATGTTTTTAAAAATATAATATATTTAGATAGAATAAACGTAATTCTCAAACTTATTGATATCAGAAGACTATCATTATTTTTTAATCATGTCGAATCTGGGTTGAAAACCTCGAAGAGTTAAGATTTGTTTCGATAAAAAGAATGGGTAAATAATATTAAATAATATGTTTTCAATTGATTTAGTATTTACAAACCTTTAGATGAAAAATATTACAATTCGTTATGAGCATTTAATTGATTTCTACATCACATGTATCTCTATTAACGATAAAAGTGAATATGTGTATGTCTTATTTGTCGGTGCTATTTAAATAGACCTTTAGAAGTATAACTATCAAATATTATAGAAATATACTTTGAAAGGTGAATATATGCAATTAGAATCTGAAATTTTACTTAATTAAAAAGAAATCGAGATTTTAGTGCCTTTTGGCGATAACTGCTTAAAATATTACTGTACAAAAGTAATGTTTCTAAAATGGAAAATTAAAGAGTAGTTAGAAGAGAACTGAACAATTAAAGGAAATGAAGTACATGAATAAATGAATTACATGTTATTAATTATGTACATTAAAATCATTATAATTAATTATTAGCAAAATGATTGTTTATAATATTAACAGGTAAATTAATTTTATTACATATAAAAGCGCGAAAATATGTATTTGATCTGAATATGCTGATACTACGAATTGCTTAGACTTATACGCAAACTTTCTGATTACAAAAATAATCAATTTTTCTGTTATAAAAACAGAAAAATATTGTTGTTTGCTCATTTCCAGATTAACCATCTGCGTTATTAGAAGCATGGTTTGTTAAATTTTGAAAAAAAATGTTTCGAAAAGACTACACAGATAACATTTACTCTGTTATATACATAATGTGTCCAAAAATAACAAAATAAATATTAAGATAACATTCAAGGAAAGTAAGTGACTCTACCAATGAAATTATCTGCTTAGTTTAAACAAAAGCCGACCATCACTAAATATTTGCTCCAATTTCAAGATTCTATGTTGTTTTAAGACGAATACTCAGTTTTATAAAATATTTCCTTAAACCCCACACTATTTTCCTTACCTCTCTACTGCCACCGATTTAGTTCAATTATTTAAATGAAATTCCACCAAGAAAACGAAACTTCGTCTACATTAAACAACAAACAAGTATAAATAGAATATTACTTAGTCCACGCGGTTGGTTTCGAATTCCTGTTAATAAGCACTGAAATCTTTTCATGACCTCCAGGGACACAGATTAGAGGAGGCGATAGTCATTTCTACAAAGTTAAACCACTTTTCCGAAACGCGCACATTTATATATAAGGAAATTTAGAAATAATAGATGAGATCTCCAAAATTTCATGGATTCATTTTAATGTTTGGGCTCTGTCTTACTAATTTTGAAGAAAAGTGAAATGAAATTTTTTTGGGAAGATTCCATGACTGGATACATATTTGTTACAAAGTGAAGTTTCCCAAACGTTAGACATTTGAACTCGTATTTTTTGTCTATAGTGATCCATTTCGTTCTTAGTTGAAATGGTATTCTTTTCGGGCAGAACACAACACATTATTGCTGAAAAGAAGTTTTTTTATGTTAAAAAGAAGTTTCTATTGAAAAAAGTATTTATTATTAAATATAATGAATATTTATACAGATGGTTGAGAAAAACTTCAAAATCAGAGCTAACAGGAGCTAAATGAATGCCCTTGGAGGAAATGAATTTCTGATTAGTTGGGCAGTCTCTGAGCTGACACGAATCACTTGTTTGTGTATTGCGTTTTTCTTTTCCTTTTCTTATTATAGTGTTTCCAAAACTTTTAAACGTTCCATCTTATATTTTTTATCTACAGCGAACAACTTCATTCTCAACTCAAACGATGTTTATTAATGGGTAACACAATATGTTTTTACTGAAAAGAAGTTTAATATGTTAAAAAGAAGTTTCTGTTGAAAAATGTATTTATGATTAAATGCAAGGAATATTTATACAGATAGTAAAGAACAATTTCGAAATCAGAGCTAATAGGAGATGAAATGAATGTTCATGGTGAAAACGAGTTTCTGATAAGTTGAACAGTCTCTGAGATGGCACGAATCACTTGTTTGCGTATTGCGTTTTTCTTTTTCTTTTTTATATTACGGTGTTTCCAAACCTTTTAAGGGCCGCGGTGGCCTGGTGGTAAGGTCTCGGCTTCGGAACCGGAGGGTTTTAGTTCGAGACTCGATTCTACCGAAAAACCGTCGTGTGAGGGAGTCTCTTGCACGTTAAATCTGTCAGACCAAACATCCTCCCGTTGGTGTGGTGTGGTGTGGAGAGGGGGTGCCAGTTCAGTTGTCGTCCTCATCATCTAACCGTGGTTCAAAATGACGAGGTCGGTCCCAAAATAGCCTTCGTAATGCTTTAAACGGTACGTTAATATAACTAAACTTAACTAAACCAAAACTTTTATGTGTTCCATCTTATATTTTTTATCTTCAATGAACCACTTCATTCTCAGCTCAAACGATGCTTATTGATGCGTAACACAATACATTTTTACTGAAAAGAAGTTTTATATGTTTAAAACGAGTTTTTGTTGAAAAGTATTTATGATGTAATATAATGAATGCTTATACAGATATTAAGAATTGCTTCGAAATCAGTGCTGAGAGAAGCAGAAATAAATGTTCATAAAAAAATAAGTTTTTGATTAGTTGGACAAATTCTACGTTGACACAGTTTACTTGTCTGCGTATTGCGCTGTTTATCTTGAGGTTATCACGCTATTCTGTGAATATTTAATAAGGTTATGAAAAATATAACACATAAGGTTATGAAAAATTCTGAAACACTATTTAAGATTTTATAGCTAACCCTTATACACTGATTCAATACTTTCCATTGGAAATTTGAATGCAGAGAATTCTTTCCATAGTCATTTCTGTATTTTTATATGCTTTTTAATAAAAATATTTGAACTCAGAATATCATTTTAACGAAATGGTGATCAATTTATATATTGCTTTCATTATTAGAAGAATTTATGATAATATTTAATTACTTTTTGAATTCGGATGGGTTTTTTTAATTATTATGTTTCTAATCAATAAATAAAGTTATGCTTGTAATATCTTTCTAGCATAAGAATTTATAGTAAATGCAATAAAAATTAATTTGAGAAAAATTGAATTTACAACTTTTTTTAATGAATATAAATTTTTGGATTCCAAATATCTGAAAACCTATATTCAAAAACTAGCTTTAAATTTGAACAATGTCTATTCATAGAGATGAAATTGACACAAAAATTGTATGTTTGTATCAAATATATATCTTGTTCAATATTGCAAACATTTATTGGTATCACGAGAGAATTCATATTATAAATTAATTCGCCATCGTAATAACGAAGCGAAACTAATTAATCATCCATTGTTGAAAGGATACTCAAGCAAATATGCTGCGATAAATTTTAACCGTTTTACAATTCAGCATTTTCCAATGTTCTCCACCCCAGCTATTTATATTCCGAATTGCGGAAATTTGCCAATGTGCTTATAATAGCATGTCTGAAGGAGTATTATTACGTATATGTGTAGTATTAATGTCCATTATATCAACAATGAGAGATTAAATCCTTATTTGATCGTCCCCGTGTTCCCATTAGCTATTGTTAACTGGGGGCGTATCAGTTAGTGATTGATTGTGTTTTCCAAACTTCTGTATAAGTACTTTTATGTATAAACAGGGAGTTAAGGTATCCGACTATGTTAAAAACACTTATTATCGACCATACTGGCAAGTTTTTTAAATTGTTACTATTTCTTGTAATTCAGACATTTCTCTTTCCAAAACAGTTTATCTTTTCTAAGAAAAGGAAGGCCTGACCTATCTTCCAAGGTCACATCTTTTTCTGCTAAAATTTATCTTTAGCATCAATTTTCTTAAAAGTTTAATTTTCATAAAAATTCTTCACCGTTAACACGATATCACCGGAACTAATACAGGAATTCACATAAAAATTTAAGTGCATGTTATAAATTATATGGACAGTGAAATGAGCCAAAAGTTTTATTGTTGGTGGAAAACTTTTTCATTTATAGGTGCTTCTAGAAAAATTAAGTTGTAAACTGATGGTAAAAATGCATATATGTGCATACTTTTGCCTCTCACTTCTTTGTATCCCAAAATGTTTTTTTTAGATTTTGGTTCGTTTCATTCATCATTAGATTCTATACCTTGTGTACAAAGAAAAATAAGATTGCTGCGTTTTAATTTTGTGTAGAATTTTAACCATTTTGATTAAATTTCGTTGAAATTTACTACAAATTTTCCCATTTATCAAAATATATTATATTTTCTAATAATTGTTCTTGTATTTATAAAGTTTATTATTGACAATACATTTAAAAACCATAAATAATTTCTAAAAAACCCAATAGTTCCAAAATTTTAATTCGAACGTAGTCGGATACCTTAACAATATAAATGTAACATTTACAAAATAAATACAAAGTTAACAAAACAGTAGAAGAAACAAAATAAATGCTGATAAATCGTGATCAGTTATTTCATATAATTACCTGCAAATTTGATAAAATAAATGAATTATACACTGCAATAATAATATATATACATCTTACTTTGCCATAAGAATTAATTGCAGAGATTTCATATCCACCTATGTATCTCAATCTTATATTTTTTTTAATGAAATTTTAGTAAACGCATTATGTGTCAATGGATTTAATAACCTGAAAATTCGATATTATGAAGCTGGTCGGCAGGTATAATTTAGCGTTTATTTTTAAGCTTATTTAATGTGATACATTTTATTTCATTATAATATTCAAAAATACATTTTTACTGAGATTCATTCAAATACTATATTAGAAAATTCAACTTAAAAATAACAGCGTTATAGCGTAGTCAGTAATTGCTTATTCGAAACCTGAATAATGAGCCCACAAAACATAGAAAATCACAAACTGATACTGAATTATTATTAAGGGATTCTGCTGCAAAAAGTTTTGAATTTTTTTAAAAATTCAATAATAAATTAGATTATTCCTTCCAAATTTTTAAATTTATTAAACCCTCGTTAGCCAACCTCAAACGATATTTTTCAAAGTTCCGCTCTAAAATACTTCACTTTGATTTTTGTTTCTTTCTTTATTTATTTTCAGACACCTTTCAGAATTGTTCACAAATCTTATTCTTGTTGTTAACAAGCATTTTGTGAATATTTTAAGTCCACATAAGGTTATTTATTTATTTTCAGACAGCTTTCAGAACTGTTCACAAATCCTTGACTTGAAATAATTTCCCTTTTTGAGTTATTCTGTTCATCAATAAGATGATTTTTTTTAAATATTTTCAATCTTTTGACATATACTTTCCATGTAAGAAGTTTTAATGGCCGGAAATCTTTGGACCGTCACTCATTAAAATATCTGTAAAAAAACTCCTTCAAACTGGGATAGCTAAATAAATAAAATGTGTAAAGAAGTTATTATTAAGATATGTAATATTATTCTACCATTTTCCTTTGTTAGTGATCAATGCATGGAATAAAAATTCAACTTGAATGAGCGTGAATGATGGATGAATGGAGGGATGAATAAGTGTATGAATGAGTTCGACCGCCCTATAAAAAGGGTTCTGTCGTGTGTGTCCGAGGAAAGTCGTCCTTTCACCTGAACGGTGCTCGTTAACAACGAAAGGCGCACACTTCTGCCTTCATTCGAAATAGCTAAATCTCATTCGGCTAGATGTAACCAAGAGGAATTAGAACCAAGGGTTTTCCACCTACTTGGGTTCGTTTATGTGTAGTGGGTGTATGATGCGAAATTGACACAATCAGCAGTTCTTTATTAGAAAAACAATGTGAACGTTTATTTACATGAAAATAGGATAGTAAAACGACGACAGACGGCAATTATTTACACACAGGACAGCACACTACAACGACAGTATCTCAGAAGTAGTAACAACGTTCACAGCACACAAAGCGGTTAGACAGGATTCAGCACGTGAGGGAATCCTCGGAACTTGGCTTTACGGTCTCTCCAGACAGCTGAAACACTTTCCTCCGTCTCTTCTTCCTGTATCAGCCGACTCACTACTTCAGTTCGTGACTACTCCGTTCACGACGACGACAGGATAGGACACACAGCAATTCAGCACTCCGCCGTTACTTCGATATTCTTCTAATGACTCCGACTACTATTTGACACCACCAACTGAAGACCATCCGCCATTACTCCTCTCAGCTTGTGAGGCTTGGTGACCTTTTATAGTTAGGAAGAGGCTAGAAACTTGTGGAGCAATCAAGGCGTATCTGGACTGATCAAGAAAATTCTAGATGTGTCGAGTATTAGAAATTTTGTAGCCAAATTATTTGACAATGGTCGCATTTCGAAAAAACTGTAGGATCTTTGACGTGACATCCGATACCATCCAATACATATGATTGTAAATCAGTCTTTCTAATAAAGACGCTGGGAAGCCGGGCCGCTGTGGCCTGGTGGTAAAGTCACAGATTCGGAACCGGAGGGTTTCAGGCTCGAGACTCGATTCCACCGAAGAACCGTCGTGTGAGAAGGCCTCTTTCACATTAAATCTGTCAGACCAAACGTCCTTCCGCTGGTGTGGATAGGGGAGCAGCTCAGGTGTCGTCCTCGTCATCTGACCATGGTTCAAAATCATGAAGTCCGTCCCAAAATAGCCCTTGTTGCTTTAAAAAGGGACGTTAATATAACTAAACTAAACTCTCGCTGGGAAGCTAAATTACCAGCTCGCAATAATATATGTGGGTGTGACGGGTTTGAATGTATCAGTCCACTGGTTTAGATTATTATTGGTTTATTGAATGATTAAAGTAAGATGATTTTTGCAGTGAAGTTTCTCTGATGAAGAATTAATTGCGATGTCATGAAGATTAACAGTAGATATGTTCAGTTGCTCTTTTCCAGCTACGCGTGGCACCTTGAGCATTTGCCGATGAATTCTTTAACACAAGAATTCCAGTTTCGGCCCTTTGAAGAAGATCATGTCTCAACGGTTTCCGGTCGCGACCCTTTTCGGTAGCGCACAAGAAATTCTTTTAGTCAAAATTTCAGCAGCTCTTTTTGTCAAATTTTATTTTAACCTGGTAACACATATTTTAAAATTTCTTCAAACTGTTGTATTTTCCAAAAAAAAAAAAAAAATCATGTTTTGAAGGTAAAAAATACGCATCTGATAACTTTCTTTAAACATGAATAATGCATTAGGCAGCGAATTTAAACAAAGTTCCAAATTGTGAACATAGAAATCCTAAAACCCAGTTAGGTTTTAAGGCGAGTATCCTTCATAAATATGCAAACAGTTTCGTTATCTTCTGTCCTCGACTGAAAAATTAGATATGTAAATAATGCAGTGAAAATTTACCAACAAAAAATATCAGTTTTATATTGAAGATATGTAGGTTTGGATGAGAATATATCACTGTAAATAATCTGCTTTAAGGATGCCAAGCCTATTTTTAAGATACCTTTTCATCATGCGTAAATATTAGCTTGTAAATAACGAATATTTAGAAAGGCAAATTCACATTTCTTCAAGTTGTTCTAAGGCAACTGTATTTTTACTTTTTCACATACATAGTACAAAGAAAGTACTGTAATAGTAAAAAAAAATTCGAACTCCAGATCTTGACGAATCTCTATGTTCCAGATCCCCTCGATTTCAGAAAAACCGTTATTTGAAAATGCCATTTGTCTATCTGTGAGAAAACTAATTCAGAATGCATTCTGAAAGACAGCTGAAATTTAGAAGTTGTTTCTAATGGCACTTGTCATTGACAAACCCTCTGATTAAAGAGCCACTGTGATTTAATCAGATTTTTTTTTTTTTGCATTTCTTGCTTTTTTTAGTAGCACCATCTAGAGCCAAGAGTACGAGTTAGCTACTCACGTGTCATAACCTTTTTTGTGAGGTATACTTCATCCATATATTCATTCACTCATCCAAAGTTCGTAATTTAAACCTGGATCAGGGAGCGGTCAGCTCTGAACCAGTGCCCTCAGTGGTGTTGCTCTCGACACGGAGGACTTTGTGACCACGACAGATTTATATTTGCACCAGCCACCACCACACAAGAGGGTCTTCAACGGAAGGATTTGAACTCGCAACCGAAGGGGTGCTAATCCAACGCCATACCAACCCCGGTCCACACAAATTTAATATGCTGTCTGTTCACCAAATTTGTAAATTTGAATCAAATTTTGGTCAAAATCAGTTTGGATGAAATCGGTCTGTCCAGTTATAATTTTAATATATTAACAACCAAAGGAAGAGAGCTAGATACATAAACATCGGCACAAAATTTTGAAATCTATTGTGTAGACATCTGTCAAATATTAAGTCAAATCCAATGACGGGTTAACAACATCTATGTTGTAGACGCTTGTTTATACATTTAAATTGTAGACGCTTGTTTATACATCTAATAGACAACTGTCAAAGATTGAACAAATCTAACAAGGATTTGACTATTCATTTCCGAAACATGTAAACGAAATAATTAAACAACTTTACGACTTAAATATATTAAATTTAGTATGGTATTTTGTGATCATAATTGTAGCACTGGATATTTGGATAAGATCCACATAGAAATTTATTTTGGATCCGAATTTTTATGGTGTCCTTGTGTTTTACAATTCCGCACCATAATCGCATGTAAACAAACCAATTCGAACCCAACCTTGTTTTTGCTAGTTTCGTGATTTGTGGTTGGCAGCAACTGCAGTGTAAATTAGGCTTCTATTTAAACTCGCCTAGTGTAAGTATTTTACTAGACTGAAGATGAATAGTGGTTTAAACTCTCCGATCAAGGCGGAAAGAGGTTAGATGAGCACAACTGTTTGTTTCTTTAACATTTTAACATAATTTCTTTCTTTTAAATGTTAGACAGAAAGAATGAATGGTTAGAATATGTTAATCAAGGTCTGGTAATGCTAATTTGGACTTTGATTTTAATATTTAATATATTATACTGGTTGCTCCAATGATGAGAACATTGACTTTATTGTTTAAAATCAATAAAAGTTATTTTAAGGAAACTGCTTTCAACTTTATTCCCCATCAACATAAAATTTTTCTGTACACTTTGCTAAAATTTGGGTTAGTTTATACACAGAAGTAAGTAGCTTTTTTAAGAATATGTGTTTCAATCACTAGGTAAGAACGCATTTAAAATGCATATTCGGTTTTTGGATGTTATTAACCACATTCCCGGGTTTAATTATTAAATAATTCGCCACAGACGTCATGAAAGATTCATTAAAAACGCCAAATTCTAGCCAAAGTTTAATATTTCGTAATTACTTAGCAAATGCCACGCCTGAAGCGTTATTGATATAACATCATTATAATAGAATATGCGGGAAAGATATCGAGAGACCACTTGCACTGGCTTAAGTTAGTTTTGAAAAATTAAAAACTTTTTTAATTGTATTTTTTATTCCTTATTGAAGTTAAACCTTTTTATACAGGAACAAAAATTAAATTATTTAAATGGAATCTGTATACTGGAAAGATTAAGGAAAAAAAATAAGAAACAACCCCTCAATCTAAAACACTGCCCGATTTCAAAAAATATCAAATAATCAAGACACCCTAGATGCTGTATCGAAGTTTTTCTTATTTGAGATAAATCTCATAAACATTACCATTTCTATGAGAAAAATACAGACAATCCATCCACAATGTAAAGGCATAACTAATAAATCTACAAAATGCTTAACCACTGATGTGGTCCAGAAGTTTAAAGATACAGCTCAAATGACGTCTTCGTTATCTGACCACGGTTAAAAATTTCGAATTCCATTCCAAAATCCATTCCTAATTTCCCCATTCCTAGTGTTGATTTAAAACGGACGTTAATATAACTAATTTACTCGCCGATAAGCCAAAGCATCCTTCACAAAAAAATTGAATTATTTATTAAAATTTTTTTAAATTTAAATAACCTATCAAATTAGAGATTTGAGAGGTGTGAAAACAATGTTTCTCTCTTGTGAGTGTTTTTCAAACATTCGGTTGGCCTGGTGGTAAGGTCTCGGCTTCGGAAGTTGAGGGTTTCAGGTTCGAGACTCGGTTCTTCCGGAGAAACGTCGTGTAAGGGGGTCTCTTGCACATTAAATCTGTTATGTCAAACGTCTGCCTTCTGGCGTGGCGTGTTGTGGAGAGGGAGATGCCTGTTTAGGTGTCGTCCTCATCACTGTTGATTGGTTGGTAGGTAGTTGAGGTTGTTTGGCACAAAAGCCAAATTTGGCTATACTACTCCAAGCATATGGTATTATATAAAACTTGAAGTTGTAATGTAATTGAATTTTAAAGTTACAGTAATCGATGCAAAAAGACGAATATAAAAGTTAAAAAATTCCTTAGCACTGAAGTAAAATTCAGAATCCAAATAAAATTACAGTCAAATATGAAGAAGTATTTAAAACAAGGGTTATTTTTTCCTCAGATTAAAATGCAAAGACTAAAATGTGCGAAGAAGGCAGAGAATTTTATATCTCGAACATTACGAAGCCAATTTGTTGCGATTAAAGGGGAAAACCTGGTAGGCACAGACAAGCAAAACCTTTTTTAAGTATAAAAAAAGCATTTTTATACTTCGTCGGAATAACGTCGGAATCATCCTCGTTATCTAATCGTGGTTAAAAATTACAAGGTCCATCACCAAATAGCCTTAGTGTTGCTTAACGACGGGATGTCAATATAACCAAACTAAGCAAAGCAAATCCGAACGGTTTGTGCTATTATGTTTGTTTATCACGATTGACTGATGTTCATTAAATGTATTTCATTTGCTTAAGCCTGTGTGCTTACTTAATTGCCTATGAATTCGTGTAGAATAAAATATCGCTATTTGATATTGAATCTCTTGGAATTTCATTCAACAATCTACGTTAAGAATCTGGGTAACTGTTCAGTAATTAACACTATATTGCCTAAGGCAGTCATTTTGACTGCTTTTCAATTTTAGTTTGAAAAACAATTGTGTATATAATGACACAGTTTCTTAGAATTCTGTGATTTTTTGTACAGCATATAAATGCGTTTATTAATCATTTTAGTTGCCTCCCCTCCTCTTTCATTTCCGGTATATATATGTGTTATACCTGTATTGCCTAAAAGCAGTCACTTTGACTACTTGGAAAATTTTAAATAATCAAATGACTTTTATTATTGAATTGAGTAAATTTCTTATATGAAGTCGGAACCAATCTGATTATATGAAATCAGTTTGGGTCCGATTTCGTATAATAGTTTATATATTTTTTGGTTACCGTCACTTGTTCGTTACTTGTCATTCGAATCTTTATACCAGGCCATCAGAAAATAAGGACCCACAAACATCAAATACAACATATTCTAACAAACGAAAAATTTTTCAAGTACGACATTGCAACAAAAACAAAACAAATAATATATGTGAAAAATGTCAAAATTATGTTTGCGGAAGATGACACATCAAACGATTTCAACTTACATTTGCTTAAAATGTACAAATAATAAATAAATTATTTTTTGTTCCAAATGAAGAAAAAAAAATTATTGTTAATACTTACAAATAACTTGCTATATGACTGTAAATAGTACAAGGAATATTAAAAATTAATTTTAAACAAATTTCTTTACACATGAGTTATTCTTTCACAATGCAGTCATTTTGATTGCTTTGGGGCAATATAGGTATACACTAAGTCACCGTCTTTCTAGTGTTAATGGACCTAAAAGCAACAAACTTCTTTCATAACCATCAAGTTGAAACAAATGCCATGACCACTCACTCATTTCTAATTTATTAGGCACAGTAAAAAGACTGACACAGAAAATCATTCTTTACGTGAAAAAGTAGACCCGACAAAGAAATATGTGAAAACACTCTCCGTCCGGCAGAAAATCTATTCTTGGCTACCAATAATTGGATCGGCGCTGATCAGAATTCTTGAGCAAAAAGAAAGAGGAAGGCACAAAGAAATTCTCCGAGAAATCATTACAGGAAGTTTTAGGCAACCCAGCTCTTTAGATTCTGTAGCAATTTTTCTCTCACTTTCATTATTACTTCTTTCCCATAAAATCAAAAAACGTCTTTATTTTTAATATTGGACATAATTTTCTTGGATGAAAAGCATTGTAGCATTATTTCAATAAAAGTCATTTCAGCGCATATTCTTCTTAAAACAATCTTGTTGGAGAAAAGCCAATTCACCTGCTTTCATCGTACTGTCTTTAATATAATAATGTTTTTCCGGATGGAATACTTTTTTTATAAATTCTCTGATGTGCAGCTCGTTCAAAAGGCTTTAAAAATCGCAGACCTCAAAAACTAGAGATATAAAATGTCAATATTGACCTCTTGTGTTATTATGTTGTCTAAGAAAAAGTTTTTAAAATTTTCGTTATGAATTTTTTTTCCTTTGGTGAATGCAAAGAATTTTATAGCTCATTGCATATTTTCGCACTGTATTAAAATTCGAAATAAAAATTTTCTCAGTCTTGCAAGTTTTCTTTATTAGTTATTAGCCGCCTTTGGCGACCAACTGGTTCGCCATGTGTAAAGCGTTCTAATATTTTCAATTAAATCACATATTAGCCTTGAAGTAATTCCGGGCATTGATTGACCTGAAATTAATATTTTCTTTAAGATGATGGACGGAAAGTTCTAAAAGTACACCTTTTGCTAATAATATTCTTTAATTTTATAAATCAGTCAGTTTTAACCATCGGTTATGCTTCCAAAATATTTATAAAAAAATTCGATGATGTTGCCAAAATATTAAATGTGTTTTTTAAAGAAAGCGAGAAAGGGAAAAAAAGTATTAAATTAATGAACCGATATTGCAAACGATTACATAAATATGCCATTCAGTCGGGATTTCAATGCATATCCTGTCAAAATTCAATCAAGTTTACCGTAAATAAAGAAGATTTATGGAATAAATTATTTAGATATTGCAAACGATTAAAGAAACCTTTGCTTTGCATTTATTTTTTTAAGAAAATATCACATTTTATGTTTATTTTATTTTATCCAGTGACGTGCTGAAAGTTGTATTGCTTTAGATCTATTTGCGATGATAATTTTTTTTATTTGAACTTCCGGCATTATTTTATTTTATCTAGTCACGTGCTAAAAAAACATGGTTAAAATATTTCGTTAAAAATTCATTAAAAATAGAAGCTTAAGTTATACATTAAAACACCGATACCATTAGAAGGCTAATTTTTTAATCTTTAAATTGATGTAAAAATCATGTTTATGCAATCATATTTTCGGAAGTTATAGCGGAAAAACGTCGAAATTTCGCTTAAATTTTAATTAATTCAAATTCGAATTAAAAATTCGAAAAAAGGGCTCCGAGGTGCACATTCCGAACCTCCAAGGTATACATGTATCAAATTTGGTAGCTGTAGGTCCAACGGTCTGGCCTGTAGAGCGCCAACACACACACACACATTGAGCTTTATTATAAGTATAGATATAGATATAGATTGAAGCTTGTCAGTTTTAATAAACTCTCAAATATAATTTTTAGTTTAATTGATGGCAATACATTTCAGAATTGTTATGAAAATTAGATTAGATTTTTTGCCTCATCAAATCTTTCATTTCATTTCTTTTGTTAAAATTTCATACATTCCTAAAAATTGCTTTTATTGAGTTTTGTAACAGATGGTGGCATCTTATTAACATCATGGTATATTTCCAATTATAATCTTCGTGAGTCATTATTAGATTGTAATCTAAATGAGTCTTGTGTATTTTGGTGTTCGCGTTTCTTTTGTCTTGTGAACTCTGGAACTTAGAAAATAATTAAGTAACTATTCCTGAAACTCGACTACCATTTTCATTTACCTCATAATGAGATTATGAAGAGTCTTGTTTACACTATTAATTTATAATACAATTTTTTTATAATATATAATACTTTTTTTAACTTTACACTATTATTTTTTACACTATTAATTAGTTTACACTATTAATTTTAGAACTGAGTTTTAATTTGATATCTTAAAGTTTTTTTTTTTTACTCTAGCTTCCTCTTTGCAAATTCTGTGATGTAAAATTCTTGAACGCACAATATTTGATGAAGTAAATACACAAAGCAAGCCTAAATTATTCCTTACGACAAGAACTCAATGTTTTGAACCAGAGTTTAGAACTTCTTTGTTTCTAATTCCTCATATACCAAGAAAACATAAACATGAAAATATTGAAAGAGTCACAAAATTCGAACTCCATATTTTGACGAATCTCAACGTTTCAGACCTCTTTCAACCTCCAAAACACATTTTGAAGTTATACTTGTCTATCTGTGAGAATGCTAATTCAAAACCTCTTGAGCTAACTATTTAAAATTTAGTGTGATGCCTTTTCACCATATTGTGCATCTGCATCAAACGAAATCTATAGAAAAAAAGATATGTCTTTCTGGATGCCGGAAAAGACTCACACAATAACTGCAACAGGATAAAGTAATGAAATTCAGTGCATGAATTCAGCGTCTTAAGGGTAATTATTATTACGGATTTCCTGTATGTCGAGTTCGTTTCGTGTGTAGTGGGGAGTATAGTGTGAGAACAAATACAATGAACAGTCCTTTAGTAGAACAACAATGACGAAATTTATTTACACGAAGTCAGCACAGCACAAAGACAACAACTATATACAACAGAGAGGAACAAACAGCACAAGCAGTACTCTACAACACATAGTAACCAACAAGCAGAAATCCGGTAGGGACAAAGTCCACATCACACAAAGCTGGCAAACAGGATTCAGAAAGAGAGGATCCTTGAAGAGTCGTTCTACGGTCTCTCTAGACGGCTGAAACTACACCCCCTATCCCTCCTGGATGTATATTATATATAGATATGCATATATACACGAATGTACATTCAATTCAGTTGTCCGTCGTTTTTTTTTATATTCTTTCGGCTATTTCGCAATTCACAAAGTCGAATTCAAAACGACTCACCAGGATTACTACTATTACTGGCAACTCTGTTCATAGCTCTTAAATCTTGAGATTGCAGGCCGTTTATAGTTCTTAGGAAGCGGGGCTAATCATGCCGAGGTTTGTTTGTTTTTAAAATTTACTTTGAAGTAGTCGAGGATTCAAATAGTGAGTCGGCAGCGAAATCGAGAAGAGACATTGGACATTTTAACCATCTGGAAAGATCGTAGTGCCAAGCTTCGATGAGCCCATCTCCTGCTGAATCCTGGCCGCGGTGGCCTGGTGGTAAGGTCTAGGCTGCGGAACCGGAGGGTTTCAGGTTCGAGACTCGATTCTACAGAATAACCGTCGTGTGAGGGGTCTCTTGCACGTTAAATCCGTCAAGCCAAACGTAATCCCACTGGTGTTATGTGTTGTGGAGAGGGGGTGTCAGTTTAGGTGTCGTCCTTGAGGTCTGACCGAGGTTCAAAATTAAGAAATCCGTCCGAAAATAGCCCTCGTGTTGCTTTTAAACGGGACATTAATACAATTAAACCAAACCTGCTGAATCCTGTCTGATCTCTTTGTGTGATGTGGAAATTGTCACTACTTTATTTCTACTTGTGGGCTACTGTTTGTTGTAGAGTGCTGCTATGTGCTGTTCTGTGTATTCTTCTAGGCTGTATATAACTGTCGGATATAAATATTTGCCATATGTGTGCTTCCTTTCTTCTTTTAAGTAAACTTCACCCCTCTTTTTCTACCGAGGTCTGCTGACTGTGTTCGAATCATACCATACACCCACTACACAAAACGAACCTGACGGAGGTGAAATGCGTAACAATATTGTTCGAATTATTTGAAGCTGACATCTCTTTTATTCTTTTAAATATCGAAAACATTCTTAATGTTATATCTGTTTCTCTACAACCCCTATTCTATTATTTGCTTACTATTCCAATCAGACGTATTAAAATTCGCTTGCTCAACGTACTCTTATTATAACCCTATAAATGACCTTTTATTACACCCTGT
>JAPMOQ010044248.1:115699-151430 GCA_026543055.1 Argiope trifasciata
ATATAAACTTTTGTTTTCTAAATATTGGCGTATGCGTAATCTGATAGTCACGTAATTGTTTGAAACCGGTTAAAGACAAATTAAGACAACCAATGGTTTAAAAAATAATAATGTCTACCTATGACAACTTGAAATTTGCGATAGCAGACTTCATTTTTTTAGTAACTTTTATTTCTACTTAGTATCTCCAGTCATTAAAATGTTTTCTAGCCTTCCGAATGTTTTCATCCATCTTCGAAAAAGTGAACAAGCAAAAAAAAAAAAAATCTTGTATTCCAATGAATTCAAAAGCTACTTCGAGTCAAGTGGAATTGTCCACGGATGAAAAACGATCTCAGCCTCAGCTATTCTTTTATGTGGGCATCGAAAGTGCTGCTGCCGTGGTAACAGAAAACAGCCTGGATTCAGAGCTCTTCGAATAGGGAATACAGCTTCATGAAAAATTCAATTTTTGTTGCCCCTGGAGCAAAGAAAAAAATAAATCTTTCTCTTTCTTTGTCATAAATTCCTTCGATGTCGCACAGCCGCGAAGGGAAAAGATGCCGCTTTATTTCGAATGGAATATCTATCTTTAAGAAATAAAATTGCTGTTGATATCTTTTAAATCCAGGATATCATCTCGAAAATGAAGAAATCATCGGTAGATTGTCTTTCTTTTTTAACTTCATTTTTATTGGAGTCATAAAATAAAAATGTGGTTAAATGTAAAGATAAATAACTGAAGTTTCAATACCATAAATTTTTTTTCATATTTTATAAAGAATTAATATTTAACTTTAAACATACCCATACTTGATAATACCTATTTCTATCATAGCCGGTCACTGTTCAGTTCAGTTCAGTTATATTAACGTCCCGTTTAAAGCAACACGAGGGCTATTTGGGGACGGACCTCGAAATTTTGAACCACGGTCAGATGACGAGGACGACAACTGGAGTGGCACCCCCCTCTCCACACCACACCACACCAGCGGGAGGACTTTGGCCTGACAGATTTAACGTGCAAGAGACCCCCTCACACGACTGATCTTCGGTGGAATCGAGTCTCGAACCTGAAACCCTCCGGTTCCGAAGCCGAGACTTTACCACCGGGCCACCGCGGCCCCCATAGTAGGAATGTTTATGTGATTAATGTGATTAATTAATAGTGATTTATGTGATTAATTAATAGTAGGAATGTTTATGTGATTTCATTATTTTTTTAATTTTTTGATTTAGTTAATTATTTTATTTATATGTCTATTTTTTTGTAAACAACCATGTCTGATGTTGATGTAAAACTGGTGCAAGCAGGCATCTCGCTCGTGCTCCGTTAGCGGCAGAAAGTTTTATCACGTGCGCTCGTTGACAGCAGCATAATTCTATTTTTCAAATATAAAATATATTCAAAAAGAATTCGCTGTAGTTAACAGTATTTTTAAATATATTATGTGTTATCTTGTTAGCTGCATTCTTTAATATTATATTCTGTGTTTCTTTGTGCATATGTGATCGTCGTCCATGTTTTGTATATATATGTGTGTGTGTCTGTGTGAAAAATAAACAAGAAAAATTAAAGAAGAATATTTCTTTGGAGTAAATACAAACACACACAGCGCTATACCATATACGTGTAAACAAGGAATGAAAAATAATAACATATTAATTGTATATAATTCTTAGAAAAAGGTATTAAGTCAAATATGCAAAAGTCATAAGATGATATGCGCAATTTCTCCATACATTTTAATCAGTCATTTCACTGGTTATGAAATGTTTCATGTTAACTCGACTCAACTATGTTTTCCATACTGATAAAAAAGTACAGCAAGAAAGTGAAATCTATAGAATATATGTTCATACTCATAATAACTTTTTATTAGTTATTTGGCAAGACTTTTTTACGCATATAATTTTCCTAATAGCTTGTGCTCTCTTTTTGAGTTATATATTAGTCTCATTTTTTGCATTGTTTCAATTAATTTTGCTGTTTATTTTACTGTTTATACTTTTTCGCATATGAAGCATAATGAAAGTATTTTAATCGTCAAGAAATTGAAACACGATATTTTGTCGTATCTCCATTTTTCAGACTTCATTGAGTTCGAAAAAACACATTTTTAATACTTGACGATCTATGAAGTTACAAAAGTAAACTATAAAGAATTGTACTTTGTCTCTACACCAAATTCGTAGATTTGTAGACCAAATTGCAGAAGTCTATATATCTGACTTTTCTAATATAAAACATTATCACGATAAATACTAAACGACTTGACCTAGGTAAATAAAATTTTGTAGCATGAATTTAACCTCTAAAGTGATTATAGTATCAAATTTGAAATTAAACCATCAAGAGTTTGATCTTTTCCAAGCATTAAAATTCAATAGCTCAAAAAAACCTAAATAGATGAAATTTAATGCATAATTTTTTGTTAACAATTTTAGTTCTCTGTTAAAATTTGGTTTCAATCTGCATTAAAACGTGAAAAATGCATATTTGGTTTCTAAAAGTTACGTATTGACCACGTCCCAGCGATTAATCATTAAAAATTCCCCAACGATTCGGCGCTATCAGCTTATCGGTAACTATTGTTCACCATTGTCATTCGAATGTTATGCATAATTGATTTATTAAACTATACTCCGATAAAATTCCAGGCAAACAGCTTTCTCTAGTTTATAGAGTTTAAGATTCTTTTTAATAGTGAATATATTGAACCCAGTTTTCAATTTAATGCTTTATTTATTACTAGCCGCCTTTGGCGACCAGCTGGTTCGCCATGAGTAATGCGTTCTAAAATTTTCAATTAAATCACATATTCATTAGCCTTGAAGTCATTCCGGGCATTGATTGGCCTGAAATTAATATTTTCTTTAAGATGATGGACGGAAAGTTCTAAAAGAACCCGTTTTCTTGATAATATTCTTTAATTTTATAAATCAGTCAGTTTTAACTATCGGTTATGCTTCCAAAATATTAAAAATGTATTTTTCGGTGATGTTGCCAAAATATTAAATATGTTTTTTTGAAAGAAAGCGAAAAAGCGAAAAAAAATTATTAAATTAATGATACAGATATTGCAAACGATTATAGAAATATGCCATTAGGTCGGGAGTTCAATGCATATCCTGTCTAAATTCAATCAGGTTTACCGTAAATAAAGAAGATTTATTGAATTAATCATTTAGATATTGCAAACGATTACAGAATCCTTTGCCTTGCATTTATTTTTTTAGAAAGTATCACTTTTTATATTTATGTTATTTTATCCAGTCCCGTGCTGAAAGTATCATTTCTTTAGACTTGATTTACGATGATAGTTTTTTTATTATTATTTGAACTTCCGTCATTCTTTTCTTTTATCCGGTCACGTGATCAAAAAAACATAGTTAAAATATTTCTTTAAAAATTCGTTAAAAATAGAGGCTTAAGTTATACATTAAAACACTGACACCATTAGAAAGCTAATTTTTTAATCTTTAAATTGATGTAAAAATCATGTTTGTGCGATAATATTTTCGGAAGTTATAGCGGAAAAACTTCGAAATTTCGCTTAAATTTTAATTAATTCAAATTCTAATTAAAAATTCGAAAAAAGGGCTCCGAGGTGCACATTCCGGAACTCCAAGGTATACATGTACCAAATTTGGTAGCTGTAGGTCCAACGGTCTGGCCTGTAGAGCGCCAACACACACACACACACACACACACACACACACACGCACGCACACACACATTGAGCTTTATTATAAGTATAGATATAGATATAGATTACATAACTTTATTATTATAAAAATATATTCAATAAATGTAAACAAGTTAAACAAATTTACTTTTTTAAAACAAAGTGTGACATTAAATTTATGGTTTTTATAAAATGCATTTGAAAACATTTAGATGCGTTTTTAAAATGCATGATAAAAAATAAGTTTTTATAGGAGCCTTCTTGGCAATATAAGAATCTCTAACTCGGCTTCCAGTTTACCATTTTCGTTTTTTCAGGGTTAATAATAACCATGCTCACATTTAAATCCCAATTTGCATTCTGATAATTATTAATCTGAAAATAATTCGATGGGGATGTCTTCATAGCATAAAAATCTTCTGATTTAATAAATGAGATTTCTATCGACAAACTTATTTTGTTTTATTGGGCCATCAGCATACAAGTCATTTGAACCCTTATGATACAAGTTTATAAGTTAAGATTTTTTTTTTTTTGGTATTTAACTCCGCATCATATTCTTTTTCATCATTTCGCTCTTCTTTTTCATCGATATTCTTTTTTTCGAAAGGCTAATAATAACTGTAATCATAACTGAATTGAAAAATGTACGTTTTCAGAAGGATTAATCTGCATCAACTAAGTAACGAATGGCAACACGTTATGAAAATCGTCTGCACCATCAAAGAGAAATTCTCTCGTGATACTTATGCTATTTTATTAGTCATCAGGATCCAAGTTTATAATAACTTATACCATTATGATCCAAGTTCATGTGAAATATTTTTTGATATTTAACACGACATCATGTTTATTCTTCATTTTACATAACACTGGTAATAATTGTGATCTAATCTGAATTAATATGTTACGTTTTTAGAATAATTAATTTAAATTGACAAGATAATTAATAACTATACAAATAAAATTTGCCAGAACCAATGAATAAAATTTGTATCGTGATATTGATTCTATCTTCTTGAACCATCAGTATAAAAATTCCTGACCACTATGATAATATAATTAAGCTATTTCTTGATGTTTTAGTCTGAATCGTATTTATTCTTTTTTTTCGGAACTTTGATAGCAATTGTAATCAAATCTAAGTTGAAAAATTTACATATTCAAAATTATTAATCTTGATTTTCTAGGCAACAAATGACTACCCATTATAAAAATCGTTTGCACCAGTCATAAAAACTTTTCTCGTATGATACTTATGCTTATTTTATTATTACTTATGCTTATGCGATGAAACTTGGTCTGCTTATTGTTTACACATATGGGATGGTTAAAGAAATAGTACAATTACCTAATATTTTTAAAAATTCAACTCTCAATCTATTTACCAAGGATTCATCTCTAAATAACTCGCCTATGAGACAATAGATTCTGTAGAAATCCTAACTCCAAGTTAAAGGTTATTATTTTCTAACTATATTACGTAAATACTTATCAGAGGTAATAACTTTATTACAGATTATGCAAGTTTTGGGAAGACCGACCCTGAGGATTTTAAATTTTAATTAAATTTAATTTAGAGTATTTCGCCGTAACGACCAAAAATATTGTCATACAAATAATTTTGCACCATCTTAATTTTCAAAAACTATCTTTTCAACTATATTCAAGATTTTGAGGTAGAAATATATTTTCTATGTTGAATTCATTTTAAAAGATCACATTTTTTAAAATTAAATTTGAGAATTGTAAAAGAATATTAAACGAGTCACGAGACTCAATAAATAGTTCCCTTTATTACCATTCTAAAATAACACCAAGTTTTACAATTCTAAAAAAAATGCTTAAATCTAACACATAAAAAATTATAATTTGTTTGTTTGTTTGTATTTTATATATTGTCGAATAGTTCATCTTATTTCGATACAGATTTGCCACATTATTGGTTGATTGGACCTAATGTTATTTTTTGGCGGCAGCAGCGCGCCAGGTACCAGCTAGTCTTTAATAAATGTTTTATCCAGAGAAACCATATAGGCACTGGCATACAATAGGTACGAAATGTTAACTTTCAACATGAATTTTTAATTGATTATATAGTGTTATTCTTGGAGAATTTTTGGCGATTAATCCCCCGCATATATTAACAGTTTCAAAAAATCAATTTTGTGTTGTAGACATTTTTTTCTGAGCTGATTGGAACAAAAATGTGATACAAAACTGCAATCGTAGTCAAAAATTCCCATACGAAATTTAACATATTTAAAATATTGAGTATTTAATATGTGTTTATTTATTTCTGAAAATGTAGATTGATAAACAATTAAGCCGTAGATAGATTTGCCGGAAAATTTGGTCGGCGTCCACACTGTAGACGTTAAATCTGTCTATCGAATTCAATCTCTCTCTCTCTCTCTCTTCAGTTTCTAACTACTGTGTTAATTAATATTCGAACGGATGGACTTCCTATGAATGAAGTTCACTCAAAATTTGACAGAAATCCACACATTTGTTGTAAAGACCGTATACCAAATTTCACCCTTCTAGCTCAAATTGTTTTTGAGTTATCTCTGTCACAGACTGACAGACATTTTCTATAAATTTGTATTTCAAACTCAGGGAAATCTAAAACTTGGAGGTTAGCCAAAATTTCGAGTTCTAATTTTTTGACGGTTACAACACCTTAACTGTAATAGGTATAGGAGAAGGTAAAAAAAATCGCCGAAATCCATAAACAAAATTTCCATAGAGTTATAAATTTTACTTTTTGGGATTATTAGAAAACATTTGCTATCTTTATATCACCTAAACACAAAATTTTATGCGAGAAATTTCTTGAAAACTTCAGATTATCTAAAACGAAATCCTTTATTTTTCGTAGATTATTACTGTGTTTAACATTGAATTGAAAATAACACATTCTTGAAATGAAAACTTTAGCTTATCTAATATGAATTCATTTATTTTTCGTAAAATAGATTATTACTGTGTTTAACATTGAATTGAAAATAATACATTCTTGGAATGAAAACTTTAGGTTATCTAATAGGAATTCCTTTATTTTTCGTAGAATTGATTATTACTATGTTTAACATTGAATTGAAAATAACACATTCTTGGAATGAAAACTTTAGGTTATCAAACAGGAATTCATTTATTTTTCGTAGAATTGATTATTACTGTGTTTAACATTGAATTGAAAATCACACATTCTTCGAATGATATATCTAGGCGAAACTAGATATAAAAATAGCTACACAATATAAAAATCACTGAACCTATATATAATAATTCTGCCATGATACTAATAATACTTTGTTTCATATTCTCCTAGATAATAAGAAGTCCAATATCAAATATTATAATAAATTGCACATTTTTGCTCGAAACTCTAAAAACATTACTAATTCATTTTCAAAAAACTCCCAATATAAATAATATTTCAAAACATTAAATATTTAATTCTAGACACACATAAAACAAATCCCGTCTTTTTTTCATACTTCTGTTTTCAAATAACTTTTTAAATGGCGTATCTTATTACTATTCCTATTGACTTTATTGCAACTATGCGAGTTATTTTCAAAATTCACGTCGTTCCACATATTTCTCTTCTGTCGGTTTTGGGAGCATTTTTATCGGGACAGAAAAATAATCTTATCTGAACTTAATTTGGAGCATAAATGTTTGCCTTGCTCGAATAACGCTCGCCAACATACTTTATGGCTCTATAAATTCAACACAAACGTGATTTCGTGAGCCTAAGTACTTCTACGTACAGTAAATTCTCCGACAATGCAAATTTTTCGCCATAAAAACCATTTCTTTTATAAGCCACAATTGCCAGTCGGGGTCTTTTCTGGTTTAGATACATATTCCTTTACTTTCCAAGTGTAATGGTACTTTCTTTCCATTTCTATATCTACAGAAATACTAATATACAATCATTGTTCGAAAAAATTAAATTTATATTTTACGTTTCAGAAAAGCCCATATTCAGAATTATTACTTTTTCTCTCAATAAAATGAATAAAAATACAATATGGTAAAATATGAATATTGTCCAATAATTATCTTTCACATTTATGCTATATGACATGTTTCCTGATAAAGTTCAGAATAAATGTTTTAAGAATAATTTGATAAGTCATTATCAGTAAAATTCAATGAATAAATTTATTTATTTATTTATTTATTATGAGTATTGTGCAACAAATTTCATTTTGGTTTAAGTGATACGGCATGGTTCCAAGTGAGATTCAGAATACATATTATGAATAATTCAATAAATCCTTATTAGTTAAATTTGATTAATTAATTAGCTTATTTATTTCATATGAATATTTCCCAACTTTTTTCGTTTATGTTTATGTCATATGACATCATTAAAGGTAAGATTCAAAATACATATATTGCAAATAATTTAATAAATCCTTTTGAGTTAAATTTGTTTAGTTAATTAGTTTATTTATTTCATATTAGTATTCTTCGATTAATTTATTTTACGTTTATGCGATACATGTTTCCAGGTAAGATTCAGAAATATATATATTACGAATAATTTGATAAATCATTTTTAGTTTGAAAAATCATCAAGAAAACATTTGTAGCAATAAATTTTTAACAAAAAAAACCCACCGAAAATATGAATATTTATTTAATGCGTGATTTGGTTTCAAATTTACTTCAAGCAAATTACCATTTTTCAAATTTCTTTTTCGATAGTATAGCAAGATCGTTTAGGCATTATATCAATATGCTTAACCGAAGATAATCCTTTATGAATTTTAATTTGATGAAAGAGGCTTCAGAATATGTTATAGAAACTAGTAATGTACTGAAAACGTTTAACACAGTTAACACACTGATAAATGAATCACTATAATTACTAATTGGTATATATTGTAACATGTGTTGAGCGTTATTTACATTCCTCATTCAAGATGAAATCCTTTTGAAAAATAATTATTTATTCTAGATTTTTAGTTACATTATTATTACACTGTTACAAAGTTTTTGGAACAATTTTTTAAATTTTTTTTCTAGTTTTTGTGTCAGTGATTAATTTGAGATACTTTCAAATCTGTCATTTAACTGTACAATATCAGTATCTGTTACAGAATTCAAAAATAATTATAATTATAATAAATTAATTAACCAAGTTTTATATGATCCCATCTCCTCTGTTTCAAAATATATTTTTTTCTTTTTCGAATTCGTTGTATAAGAAAATGTACTGAAAGATTCAAATTACTTGCTATCGCTTTTACTTCGTCTAAATACGTTAAATTTCGTTCCTAAATTTTGGGTTTCAACTTTAATTTTATTGACTAAATTAAAAACCCAGTCCAAAACAATTATTTTCATCTTTCTATATCTAATATAAAAATATTATATTAAAAATAGACAAAAGTAGATAGCTGATGATTCACAAGTCTATTTCAACTCGATCTCAACTTTTTGGTGATAAGTACGCCGTTCTGACTTAACATGATTGAAGAGGATTTCCTTATCCATAAATGAAATTTTTGCGCCTTTTTATAGATATCATTGAGATCTTTGCCCAATAAAGGCGTCAGTCAATGCTCAGCCAGCCAAATGGAAACAATATTGTTGAGAACACTATTTTAATTCTTATTCATGATGGGCGCCCCGATCAGCCGCTTGGTCCGGGTGCATAGCACCCGTAGGACTCCCCGAATGACCGGCCCTGCTTATTATATAGAGCCACGAGATTTCATTTTTTCTTGATAGCGAAATTTATTGAACCTAGTAACGAAAATTGTGCCCGCGTCCTGGCACAGGGATAGAGTGTCTTCCCCGTAATCTGGGCGTCCCGGGTTCGAGTCCCGGTTCGGGCATGGTTGTTACTCTGTGTTCTGTCTATGAGGCGTGTGAATGTGCCCCACTGTGAAAAGGGGTTGTGCAAGCGAATGTGTGTGTGTCACTTTCATTTGAGCTTCAAGTCAGACTTCTGCCCTCTGGGTGCTCAGGGGTCTTTACCCTCAGAAGCTACTGCACCCCTTTCCGTGGAAACATGGACAGGGGGTAAGAAATGGTTGGTTGGTTTGGGTTTTTTGGCACAAGGGCGATCCATATGGTTATGTTTTTGTCTAATGCCACTTGGTCATACCAAGCTCGAGTGAGCAGAGCTTTCGAATTAAGGCGGAGGTGTGCGCCTTTCGTTGTTAACGAGCACCGATGCGGTGAAAGGACGATTTTGCTCGAACACACACGACACAATTCCTTTTTAGGGGGCGATCGAATTCATTCATACAATAATTCATTCATCAGCACGTCAGAATTTAGATTCAAATCAGAGACCGACTCATCCCTGATTCAGTACCCCTAGAGGTATAAATTGTTATGGGAAATTAGAGGACTTTGCAGCCACGACTGCCAGGAGCCAACAAAGCGGTCTCTGAACAAGACGAGGACAGAACCCGCGACCTTCTGGATACGAGTCTGATGCTCTACCAACCAGGCAACCATGGCACTACTAGCAATTCTAGATAACTGAAATAAATGTATATGTATTCAAAGAAACTATAACGATTTCGATCAAATTTTATATTTAGGCAGACTTTTACTTTTTAAGTTTCTTTATATGGGTTTATTTCCAGAAAAAACACGATTTTACAAACAAACGAATATTATTATAATTAACTATTAGAATAAACATTTTCAACTTCTGCTTTGAAGAATTGTCACTGTAATTTAATAGTCAAAACAAAATGATTGACGCTTGTATAGCCGGTCCTCGGTTCGAGTAGTTCTTTGTGCTTTATTTTTTTACTTATGTATTTATATTTAATATTTTTGCTTTGTAAGTTTACCGAACAGATGTCTTTTCTAAAACAATCGATTTCACCCAAAATAAAAATTATTTTTATGACTAACTATTTGAGCCTTTTTCTATCCCCTCTAATGCTGACAATGCTATAGAGCAGTGCTCCGCAACCTTTTCTCACCTACGACGCACCTTATTTCTTTCTAGAATTCCGCGGCACACCAAAAGCTAAAGTATATAAGTATTAATTGATACACAAATTTTACAATAAATATTTGTTTTTTATTTGAAAAGCATACATACATAAAACCATGACATCTGTACGTGAAGACTAATCTTTCTAACGTAAAAATTTATCCATATTTAAAGAGGTATAAAACTTTTTCATACTAATAACGTTAAATAATTATTAAAATAATTATATAAAAACGCTAATAACGTTAAATAATTATATAAAAAATGTTTATACTAATAACGTTAACCATACATAATTCAGTAAGATAATTAATACTAATTATCGTTAGTGCTAGGAACGTGTTTATTTAACTTTGTGTTGTAAAATAGTGACAACAATGACATACGAGTGAACGTGATGTACCACGCGCAAATGCAAATGACACAAGCGCATGAGTCTTCAACAACGCGCATAACGGTCATTTTGCTTTACCTATGATTAATTTGGTGGGCCTTGGTGTTTACACAACACACTCTGCAGTTTCCAACTGTTCTCACCAGGGGACCATTGAATAATTATCTAGTTATAATAATTATTCTATAGTATATTTAGAAAAATAGACATTGATATGAAAAAAATTGTCATTGTGTATTAAATACATGATGAAAAATTGTAAAATGTCAAATACAATGTATTTGAACGCGGCACACCTGTATCTGGCTCATGACACACCAGTGTGCCGCGGCACACCGGTTGCGGAGCACTGCTATATAGTGTCATCTCGATGAATTTGCTCATAATAAAATTGAAAGAGAATTTTACTTCTAAAAATTTTTCTCTTTCCTCATATCATTTCTTCTTTTTCCCATTTTTTATTAATTAGGTAACTATTTTTTTTATTTCTTGCTTGTTCAATAAATGGATGGGTTGAAGATTTTTATCATGTTGGAACTTGATCATGTTTTCGTTAGGCGGTTTTGAACAATTGAGGACAACAAATAATTGAAGCTCGTAAAGTCGTAAGGAATATTCATCAACATGTTCTAATCGCATATATTTTTACCTGCTTTTAACAGCATTGAGTTACTTTATTTTACAAAAAAGTGATGTAATGTTACGAACCTGTAATTTTGTTTCAGACATTTTTGCTTGGGATCTCGTCAACACCATAAACAATACTATATACAGAGGCGAACCGAATAGGGATGAAATTCGTAATATTTGCGATTCAGGACTCCTCTCAGTTTGAGAGTGCAGGCCTTTTATAGTTCCCAGGAGGTGGAGATAGAAACTTATGGACCAATCAGGATTTATCTGGACGTATCTCGGTTCCTGATGGACAGATCGGGAATATTCTAGATGTTTCGTGTTGTATCCATTTTGTTGCCAAAATCTCAAAATGGGTGCCAAGTTTCTTTTATCTCTGATGCGACAGTTGGTAGCATCCACTACAGATTACTGTAAATTATTTCCTATAATGGCATTAGTACTGAAAAGCAAAATTACAACTTCGTAACATTATTGGGGCCGCTGTGGCCTGGTGGTAAGGTCTCGGCTTCGGACTCGGAAGGTTTCAGGTTCGAGACTCGATTCTAACGAAATCCCGTCGTGAGAAGGGGTCTCTTGCACGTTAAATCTGTAAGGCTAAACGTCCTCTCTCTGGTGTGGTGTGCCACTTCAGGTGTCGTCTTCGTAATTTGACAGTGAATCAAAATGACGAAGTCCGTTCCAAAACAGCCCTCGTGTTGCTTTAAACGGGACGTTATTATAACTAAACTATGTCGCCAAAGTCATAAAAAAGTGCCAAGTTTGTCGCCATGCTATGGGATCTCTGATGCGACATCCGGTAGCATCCAGTACAGATGACTGTAAATTATTTCTTATAACGACATTAGTATTAGAAAGTAAAATTACAGGTTCGTAACATTATTGTCATTCAGTTCTGAACTATCTTTCTATAAAATATCATTATACTGATACTTTGAAAAATGTAAATGTTTTTCAAAATTGCCACCAAGTAGACAAAGCAGGATGTTAGCAACAAAAATAAGGATCAAAGATAAAAACAAATCTGTAAGATATCCGGCTACGTTAAAAATACTGAATATAGACCATACAGGTGATTTTTTTTTTAAATCTTATTATTTCTTGTAGTTCAGATATTTCTCTTTAAAAAACAGTTTATCTTTTCTAAGAAAAGGAAAGCCTGTTCTATCATCCAGATCACTGATTTTTCATTTAAAATTTGTCTTTAGCTTCAATTTTCCCAAAACTTTCATTTTCATAAAAATTCTCTACCATTAACATGGTATCCCCAAAACTAATAGAGGTATTTACATAAAACTTTCAGAGTGTGTTTTAAATAATATGGCCAATGAAATGAACAAAAAGTTGAATTGTTGGTGAAATAGTTTTTCTTTTATAGGTGTTTTTAGAAAAATTAAGTTGTAAATTTATGGTAAAAATACATATCTGCGCAATTTTTTACCCATAATTTCTTTGCATCTCAAAATGTTTCTTAGATTTTGGTTCATTTCATTCATCATTGTATTCTGTAACTTGTGTGCAAAGAAAAACAGGATTGCGACATAAAAATTTTGTTTAGAGTGTTAACCATTTTGTTTAAACTTCATTCAAATTTACTAGAAATTTTCCCATTTCTCAAATATATTATATTTCCAAATAATTGTTTTTGTATTTATAGTGTTTATTATTGAAAATACATCTAAAAACCATGATAAATTTCTAAAAAATTCCAATTTTTCAAAATTTTTCCTTCGAACTTAGTCGGATACCTTAACGCGTACGAAAAACAAATATTTGCTATACAACATAATTAGAATTAATGCTATTTTGAAAACTCTAATCCAAAATATGATTTAGTTTCAACGATGCATCAGATACAAATATATATTTCAATCCACTTTCTGGTTTGTGCGGTTACTTCTCCATTTCTACATATTTGAGACCGCTTTTATAACTCAGTGGTTGGTTAAAATGTCCTCAGGTTAATTTGCCCGATTCTATCCGGGAGTTACATTTCCTGCATAGTAAATAATCCAACTGTAATTTGGAAACCAATCCTCGAATATTTCTACATAAGAATTGGTGTCCACGTTCTCTATTAGAAAATCGGAATTCGTCTGCAATAACACATAGTAAGTCTTCAACAGATGGTGGATATTTTAGTTGCCGAATGAATAACATTAGCTTTTCAAAGAGAGCGTCCCTTTTCAAAAGTGTAGATATGGAAATAAGTATTCATTTCAATTTCATGAATCTTTCTCTTAAATAAGTGAATATTTCATGTTTGGGTGGTGTTACAGTTGGATTTGTTGTATCAGATTTTCAACTGCTATTATTTTTGAAACATTTAGAAAGCTTCTCATCCATTTTTTGCTGAAATGAAACATGTTTTTAAATATAGGTGCAGAAATTGCTCATCATTATAATCCTGTTCATATTATACAATATTTTTCTAACTTATGCAATCTCTTAAAAGATTATTTAATAAAGATTTCTCTGATTCGTTGAAAAATTCGGTATTCAGTGTTACCTGCGATTGGTTTAAATTAAGTAAATAATAATATTTGATTTTGTTTTCGCCAATAAACATATTTCTGAACAAATATGGTTCTCAATTTTATGAAATCTTTATGTGCTCTAAATTATATTCTAGTTATTCTTTTAAATAAAATAAAAATATTTTAATCTTCTTCAACCGAATTTGACCACCCTATGAAGTTTTAAAGATCATTATTTTAGAGAAATCAGCAGTTTCATCGTTTTAAGGTATCCGACTACGTTAAAAACACTGATAATCGCCCACATAGGCGATTTCTTATTTCTGGTAGTCCCGACTTTTCTCTTTTCAAAACAGTTTATCTTTTCTAGGAAAAAGAAGGCCTGACTTAGCATCCAGAGAATTTTAAACGAATTCTATTTTTCAGCTAAAATTTGCCTTTAACTTCAATTTTCTTAAAACTTTAATTTTCATAAAAATTCACCACGATAACATTATAGCTCATAAACTAATAGAGGTATTAAAATGAAAATTTCACCTTGTGTTTTAAATGGTATGGGAAATAAAATGAACCAATAATTTTATTGTTGGTAAAACACTTTTCCATTTATTTGTGTTTTTATAACAATTAAGCTATGAATTTATGAAAAAAATACATATATACGCATATTTTTACCCATAACTCCTTTGCATCTCAAGAATTTTCTTAGATTTCGGTTCATTTCATTCATCTTTACATTCTATAACTAGTATGCAAAGAAAAATAGGATTTCTGATTTACAATTTTGTGTAGAGTATTAACCGTTTTGGTTAAATTTTATTAAAATTTACTACACATTTTCCTATTTCTCAAAATATATTATATTTTAAAATAATTTTTGTACTTATAATGTTTATAATTGACAATACATCTAATAATTTTAAATCCTTTTTTAAAAATCCAATTTTTCACAAATTTTCTTTCGAACGTAGTCGGATACCTTAAGTCTGTCAGCTATGAAGAAACTATGTACGTTCATTAATTAGCGTTTGCTCTTCGATATTGTCAATGAATTTTTCCAAAATTGTGCGTTTTTAGAAAATAATAATATTTAAATTTTAATAATTCAACCAGTTTTAATCATAAAAATATGAATTTTTTGTTTAAAACGTTATTTTTAACTTAATGTAACTTATCAAACATAAAATCTGTATAAAAATTTAAAACCCATAATTCCTGAGATTATCTGTTGATGTAAGCTGCATAAAACATAAATTTTCCATGCTTTATTTTTTAGTTATGTTGAGAAAAAAACATCTTTTCTTTATTTTAAATTTAAATTTAAATTCACAATCATCTATTAGTGAACAAAATTTTTAAGTGTCTCTATCTTTAAACACTTCTGCCGTTTCTTTTATATGATTGTTGTAAAAAGATATTGACAGGAAATGAAATGTACAATGAATAGAATGATGAAAAACTTTGGAAATTGTGTGATTCATATATCCCTAAAAATCTGAAATCTAAAAAATATTTTCCCAAAGAATCAATTGAAACTTTTAGCAATAATTAATACCATGTGGTTACTACATACAACAAAGATGAATGAGATGTAGCAATCTACAAACTACACAGCTACCAAACATAGCACAATTATCTTTGAAAAAGCAGTAATTTTAGTCTAAGAACGATTTCCATTAATTAAAAATTTTAGCACCGATGGTTAACTTTCAAAAAGTATTACAAATGATTTTTTTGTAATTGAAATTCAAAAGAAAATTTATATTTTCAATTATACTTATTACCCAACTGTATAATTTTTTTCCGATTATTAATCAATTTTTAATAACTGTACGTATATTTTCCGGCAGAATATTTCATACAAATTAAAAATATTATTCTCATCTTCAAAACGCTTTATATTAGCATTAGAAAAAAATGGTCTTTATCGGCGTGTTAATATTAAGTTGAGAAAAGTTAAAATTGGAAGCTTAATTTAACTCTTAGTGCAAATTAAACATAGAAAAAAAATGAAACATGACATATTTTTTAAAAAATAAATGCAAGGAAGAAAAGTAGTAAGTATTTTTTTTTGTCTTTTAAAATATCTAGATTATTGTTTCAATAATTCTGTAGCTTTTGAGGAAATAATTGTTTAATATATACAAGATATAGATTTAATATATTCAAGATAATGAATTAATATATATTAATATATACAGGAATATGAATTAATATATATGTAAATATATACATGATATTGAAGCTCACCAACTAATTTGTAATGTTAAGCATATATACAACAAAAAATGGTCAAGATGATATAACGAATAATGTTTCATATAATTTGAGTCAAATAAGCATTCTGATGAATCACGAATTTTAAATTTTTATACGATCTTTCGGTCTTATGATTCTTATTTAATAAACTATTTTTAAACAATTATAAAAGATAGCGCCACCCTATTGTATCAAACTGATTTGATTTATAAAAATATGTATATCACTATATGAAAAAAAGCTCAATTTTATATTTTTCAACCAACAACCTCGAGAAAAATACACCGATCAACATCAGTAAAATTTCTTTAAGGTTGATTGCTCTAAAGTAAAGAAATTTTGATTTCTTAAAATAATGATATTCAATCTTTTACAATTTAAGGTAACCGACTACGTTCGAAGGAATAATTTTGAAAACTTTGATTTTTTAAAAACTATTTTCGGTTTTTAGATATATTATCAATTATAAACACTATAAATACAAAAACCTTATTGTTAAAATATAACATATTCTGAGAAATAGGAAAATTTAGTGAAATTTAACCAAAAAGGTTAGTATTCGACACAAAATTGTATGCAACAATTCTATTTTTCTTTGTGCACACGTTATAGAATATAATGATAAGTGAAATTATCAAAACTCTAAGAAACATTTTGAGATGCAAAGAAGTTACAGGTAACAGTATACGTAGATATGCATTTTTTCCCTAAATTCACTACTTAATTTTTCTAAAAACACTTATAAATGTAAAAGTATTTGACCAACAATGAAATTTTTGGTTCATTTCATTGCCTATATTATTTAAAACACACTCTGAAATTTTTAAGTAAATTCCTCTATCAGTTTTTGGGATATCATGTGAATGGTGGATAATTTTTATGAAAATTAAAATTGAAGACAAATAATAGCTGAAAAATAAATGTTGCTTAAAATTCCTCTGGATAATAGATTACACCTTCCTTTACTAAGAAAAAAAAACTATTTTGGAATGAAAAAAGTCTGAATTAGAAGAAATAACACTTTTTTAAAAAAATCGCCAATTTGGTCGAAAACCAATGTTTTCAACGTAGTTGGATACCTTAATCAAATTTAGTCTAGAAAGATAGAAATATCTTTTTTTTTTCATTTAAAAGTCGGAGTGAAAGGAATATTTTACTCCATATAAAAGATAAATTTTTCCTTTCTATATTTTCGGATATACATTTTGTTGATCTAAATAAAATGATGATGTCATGTCCATGTTTCCTCGGAAAGAAGGTGCAGTAGCTTTCGAGACTCCTGAGCACCCAGAGGGCAGAAGTCTGATTTCTAGCTCAAATAAAGGTAATACAGACATTCGCTTGCACAACCCCTTTTTACGGGTGGGGGCACATTTACACAACTTACTAATAGAACACACAGAATAACAACCATCCTCGAACCGGGACGCCCAGATCACGGGGAAGACACGCAACCCCTATGCCAGGACGCCGGCATCTAAATAAAATAAAATATTATTCTTTCCTTTTAATTCCGTCAAATTCTTTTTAACTTAAAACTAAACTTTATGATAAATCAGAGAATTTTTATAGAACAATCCTTTGAGATATTGCATAAATTATTTAAAAAATACTTCATGATACACAGAAGTCTTCAATGATTCTCTTTGCTATACTCATATTTTTAAAAAAACCCATGTTTGGTTTTAGAAGAGTTTGAGTTCTAATCACAATGCCTATAAACTCTTTCAGTGTGACGTCAAAAATGAAAAATGACTCCCGATCTGACTCCTTGTGGCTTCTTTCTGTGGGGAGCATTGAAAGAAACTGTTTACATTTACATTTTATCTAATAAAAGTACAGTTTACCGCATAATTCTATCGATCTATTTTGTAGAGATATTTAATTTTGAAATCAGGGCTTATTCGCTGATCACCCTGTAGAAGAAATCATTGACTTTTAATAAATAAACTGAAAAATATATTAGTAAACGTAAAAGTAACCTGAAAAACAGAAAATAAATTTAAAATAACACGTGCTAATTTAAAATAGCAAGTTTAAAATAGAAAGTGTCATTTTAAAATGTTATCTTGAAATGCAGCTTATTGTAAAAGAGATAACTAAAACTGAGCTGGAATTAACTCTCACAAGAGTATTAAGCATTATTTTACTGAGATAAAAATAACACTTGCTGAGCCTAAAATAGTACAACAATTACCTTTAAACCCCTACTTAATTACTTACTAAATATGAAAGATCCAAAAATGAGCGGTGGAAAATTGAGATAAAGAAACGTAATATACTCGCATCCAACACTTTAATAGCTCTCGTGAAATTCCAAGAAATGCGGAGTTATTTCAAAACAAGTCGTTAAGCTCTCTAGACTTTAGCATCGCTCTTTAAACAGGAAAGTACTTGAGGGATCAGAGCTTAATACTGCACTGTCGGTAGCGCCATAGAGAGGTGGCAAACGAGCTTTTAGATTGAGTCGTTTTGGGCGTTAAACCGCTGAATTTTCCACTGGATTCTAGAATTGTTCCACCGAATTTCGGAGATTGTTAGGAATTTCTGGATTTCTCGAAACCGGATCAATGACACAGAATTTGAAACTTAATGCTTTGTCTGGTTTAAAATTTTGGATTTTATTTTGAGTTTGATTATTGAAAAGCTAGTTTGTTTCTTATATCCTATATTCTCTTTAAATATACCAGTTGGAATGGTCTTCTCGAAATTTTCTCGCATGCTCTCTAATAAGTGTAGACCTTCGAAACCGGGTCAATGACAAAGAATTTGAAACTTATTGCTTTGTCTGATTTGAAAAAATTGGATTTTATTTTGAGTTTGATTATTGTATCGCTAGTTTTATTTCTTATATCCTATATTCTCTTTAAATACACCAATTGGAATGGTCTTCTCGAAATTTTCTCGCATGCTCTCTAATAAATTTGTCATGTTTTACATGGTAATGGCGTACAATATTTTATTAATTTTTATTGAATCAGTCAAAAACATTCACAAATCAAATATGAGTTTCAGAGCCATTCTTCCTAATTCATTGAAACAAGAATTCGGCACAAAATTGCACAAATAGCCCCAAAATTCCATACCAAATCTGCTTTATTTAAGTCATTGCATTTTGGAATTATTGCTTTTATGTATTTCTGAAAGTACAGACCGTGAGACAGTCAGATACTTATTGGATTTGTGCAAACTTTGATAGTCGTCTGCACTATAAATGTGAAAGTTGTAAACAATTTTATTTATCTATCACGCTTCATTTTTTTGTAATTAGAGAGTTATATTCGAACAACTTGACATATGCTCTGGTTCGGGACTTCCTCTGAGCGGTTTGGTTTGGTGTTTTGGCACAAGGACCATAGATTTGGCTATGCTGAGCCAGACTAGATAAAAGTCTTTCAAGTAAAAATTTCGAAATTCATTGGTATAATAATTAATGTAAAAAAATAAAAGTAGATAGCCTTAAAAAAGGGTATTAGACTAAATTTGTGAATAAAAACCAATTGATTTTAAAGAGAGGTAAGAGTAAGAGTTCATTACCAGGAGTTTTTTCAAATAGAGTAGATAAAGTAATATTATTATATTTTAAAGAATGTAAACGCTGTGTATAAAAATTTAAGCAATCAAAAAGCACATATTGGACGGACATAGTGTAGTTACACCGAGAAAACATTGTAGCTTGTTCTCCTAATAGCAGATGACGATATGTATATCGAGAATGACCCACTCGTAATCCAGTGATAGCTGTATCTACTTTTCTGTTAGTTTGAGAAAGCCAAAGTTCGATAGTAGGTTTAATACAATGAAGCTGGTTTTCGCTTTGATTATCTCATTCTCTTTGCCATTTGTTTTAAAAAAGATTTTTATGAGCTTTTTCTAGTATGTCAAATGTAGAATAATATTCTTTGTGGTAGTTGCCGTCCTCTGGACGGATTTGACACAAAATTTGACAGATGTCTGAAAATTTGATGTAATAGTTGAGTATCAAATTTCAACCCGCTAGCTCCAAAAGTCTTTGAGTTATCTTCGTCAATTACATACAGATGCACATATCCTTAAAATGCATTTTTCGAAGAGACATCCAAAACGCTTAGATTCGTCAACATTTCGACTTCGATTTTTTGGATAATTGCTACATTTTCTCTATAATATTGGGTTGTGGAATAAGTTCGCAGCGTTTTTACCAAAAACTTTTTTTAAAGAAAGCCATTAGTAATAACAATTGATTAATCGATTATTCTCAGCTGTTGTATTCGACCTCCTCCCATCTCTCAACCGATTTGTCGATGACTTTCCACCAAAAATCACCTGGTCTGGTTTTTAATGCCCTCTTTATTGTCGAAGGTAACTCCCCTCGTATAGTTCGACATGGAGAGGGAAAGATGGTACTCAGACTCAAGATCCGGAGAATACGGGGAATGCTGAAAGATCTCCATTGAAGCTATTGGAGTGCGGCTTTGACGACTTGTACGACATGGGACCTGGTGTTGGCGTGAAGGAGTACGGTTTGTCCTTACCGATGGGGTCTTTTCAGTCACATAGTCTCTTTCATGCGGTGTAGCTACAGCTATGTATAGCCCCTTGGTGACCTCGACAATCCTTTCGAGCATTTCCCAGTACACCATGCCCTCCCAATCCCCCCCCAAAAAAAGCAGATCATGGTCTTCTCAGATGGAGGTCAGGCTTGATCATTTACATGCTGCAGACTTGCTTATCACACCTTCTCAGTATTCGTTGCAAATGTCCCGTGTTGCTTAAGTAGCCTTTTGGTCTGGATGAAAAGTAAAGAAGAGCAGGTGTCGAAAATGTTGATTTTTACCGCCTGGATATTCCATTTCTAAACCTTAAAAGTAATTGAAAGTCAAAAATACGATTAGCACAGTTCTGTAGAGCAGAAAGAGCTCTATCGAATGAATACAATACACTTTGTCAAACAGCAAAAAAAAAATCGTAGGAAAACAACGTAAATATAAAAGCGTTACGAACTTGTTCCCCAACCCAATATGTATACGAGAAAGTAAAAATGTTTCGACTATAAAATAAGTTTATGTGTTTTTAAAAGCATTTGCATTTAAAATATTGAATGGATCGAAATATAACTTCATATACACAACATGGATTGCAAATAAATTTCACAAATAAATAAATAGCAATGAAAGTCAATAATAAGAAACATTTTGACGTTGTTGGAACGGATAAAAATATCAATAGATTCAATAAAAAAATGTAGGCAGAGTAAAATTTGATGTTATATTAACCCTGCTGTTCTGTTTAGGTCTATATAACCCGAAATAAAATGTATGCCTTAGTAAAAATATATAATACATTGGTATTTTCATGAAACTTCTTTACATCCTTGGTATTTAATATAAATATGTACTCCTAGAGGGATTTAGAATTATTCTTATTTCGAAGGAATATTTTTTCAATTTATACCTAAGGTATCGTTCTGGCCAATCTAAATTAATACAAAAAAAACCTTTATTTTTGTTCATACATGTCCAGTTTTGTTTGAAATAATTCAAAAGAAAACAATAACACTAGTTACTGCAATCTATCCGTTTTTGAAACTGGTTTCGTTGACATACGTATTTGATCATATGAAAAGTGAGTGCATTTAAGGTCCAAAAGTTGATATGATTGGAAGAGAGCCAATCTTTTTGCTCTTATTGCAAAGTTTATTTTTTGCTTTTGTACTTTCACTTTCTGACATACTGTAAAAGAGTTGTGTCTACGAATGTGAGAGAAAAATGACGAATCGAAGGAATTTGAGAACTTCATTAGTCAAACATGTATGATGCAAGCACTTTCAATTAAGCAATGAAAGCAAAACTAATATGTTATGCTGAAATCGCACGAATAACATTTTTAAATCTCATGCACTATGTTATTGCTCAAATTGTAAATAAAAGTAAGTTTCAACTTCGAATACTTTTCTATTATTATATATATATATATATATATATTAATTGGTTTATGTTATTAAATCTATTTTTAAACTTATAGTACTATTGTTTAAACCATCTTTTAAATGGAACATGTCAATTGCGGCAAGAAAGTTTAGTTCTTTGAGTCGGGTCATGTTGAATCGAAGGCTTGATAAGTGAAATAAATACGAACAGAACAGCAGGTTTATTAAAATTAAAAATTATAAAAATTAAATTATGATAAAAATTAGCATACTAGAATAAGTTATATTCAGTATGAAGTAATTAGAAAATAATTCTTTTTTATCAGTACTAAGGTCCATGCAATATTTTCAATGTACTGCTTTTCCTCATGTACCTGATATTGCTTCTGCGTCTTCACATTCCCAATCCTTTGTGTCCAGTTTTCCACAACCTGTGTACAAATTTTAATTTAATTCTACTGATTTAAATTTTTTTTAAACCTTGGAATACATCCTTAATTTGAGAGCTGTCTCCAAAACTTTTTCACATACTCTCTAATACATTTGTCATACCAGATAATGACTTGCGTGGCACTGGCTTACAATAGATACAAAATATTAACTTTTGGTGCGAATTTAGTATGTTTACTGAATGTGCCGTGTCAACTTTGGCGAGATATTTGGCGATTAATTCCTGGGACGCATTAATAGTATTTAAAAAGGCAATTTGTGTCTTAGACATATTTTCTCCAGCGATTGAAACAGAACATTTGATAGAAAACTGCATTTGTAATCACAAAATTTTATATCAAATTTGAAATTTTAAAGCTATTTCGTTTTTTAAAGTTACAAAAACGTGTTAATATGTTACAGAAAGTTCAGGTCTTACATGTTACAGAAAGTTCAGGAATTCACATGTTACAGAAAGTTCAGGGTTTACTAGTTACAGAAAGTTCTGGATTCATATGTTACAGAAAATTCAGGATTCACATGTTACAGATAGTTCTGGATTCACATGTTACAGAAAATTCAGGGTTCATCAGTTACAGAAAGTTCAGGGTTCACATGTTACAGAAAGTTCAGGGTTCACATGTCACAGAAAGTTCAGGGTTTCCATGTAACAGTAAGTGTTGGATTCACATGTACCAGAAAGTTCAGGGTTTACTAGTTACAGAAAGTTCTGGATTCACATGTCACAGAAAGTTCTGGATTCGCATGTCACAGAAAGTTCTGGATTCACAAGTTACAGAAAGCTCAGGATTCACATTTTACAGAAAGTTCATTGTTTGATTGTTACAGAAAGTACAGAAAAAATTTCATTTCGTACTTCGATTTGATTCAAATTTAGCAGGTGTCTACTGTAGAGATGTTAAATATGTGTACCGAATTTCATCTATCTTCATTTTGTAAGAATAGTATTAAATTATATTCGAACAAATGAACAGACGAACTTCCTTTGAGAAGATTTTACTCAACAATTTATTTAAAACTGCAAATTTGTTGTAAAGGTCGTATACCAAATTTCATCCATTTAACTGAAAAACTTTTTGAGTTATCTCTGTCACAGACAAACGGACAACATACGGACATTTACCACAAATATGTTTTCCAACTTCATTGAGGTCTAACTCTTGGAATTTCATCTAAATAGGTTTGAACATTTTGACAATTACTTACTTCTTCCATACTATGTATACAAGAAATATTTATATAAAAATTGATAGATATGTACTCTTTATAAAGATTCATTTCATTTTCAGTATCAATTTCTAAAAGTAACAGAATATTTATTTGTTTGCAGACCAGATTTATATGTGTCTATCTTATCACTATATTTAGAACAAAAAATCAACCCACCAAATACTAAAGTTTAACGTTTTTTCAAACCTAATTTATATTGAAAAAAAGATTTAAATGACTCCGTTCCATTTTGACTTTTTTTGGGTAAACAGATATCACCCACATTCCAAAGATACTTTTGCCTGGGTTTTTCCTTTCAGACAAATGGAAAAGGATGAAATGCTTTCAACCGTATATTATTTTTCAATACTTTCGACGGAATTATTCTTCCTTGAAAGAAGCGATAGAAATAGAAGGCGTGTGTTTTATCTGAAATGGATCTGGTGAACTGGATTTTAAAGAAACTGCTGTCTGGTGGGCGCATTTTGAGATTAATTGTGCTTTCTCTTTACTTCAAAACTTTGATGCAAGTTTTTTTTGTAAGTAAATTATCTTTTATAGATAAAACTTTAGTGGATTTTTTTTATTTATTTACCAAATCTTACTCTCATATAAATAGGAAGATAGGAATGTATTTCTTTTTCTTTTAGATCTAAGTTTAATTTATTGAAAGCAAACATTTTAATTATAAATTGAAATTGTGGTAATTTATATGCTTTTAAATCTTAACAAATATTAAAATCGTTGCGAGTTGTGTTGATGCAGATACGTCAGCATTTCCTATGGGAGTACTTAATGAAGCAATGAAAATACTGCTTCCTCCGTTTTATAGCATACTAGCCGCCTTTGGCTACCAGCTGGATCACCCTGAGTAATGCATTCTAAAATTTTCAATTAAATACATACCTTGCTCTCTTTATAACTTATCAGTCAAAAATTTTTAAACTTCAAACTCCAATAGTCACGTAAGTCGTATTATTATAGAAGCCTAACGATTATTTGTATATTGTACTATATATATCTCTCTAATTTGCAATCAGCTGTTATGGAAATATGTGGTATAGTCTATATATGGTATAATCTATTTCTAATACTTATCCCATAATATTACGCTACGATTTCAACACGTGATGAACATCACACTCTCCATGCTTTAATTTGCAATAAGAGTTAATTTAATCATTCCATTTGAGTTTTGTCAAAGTAATTGCAAAGCACCGGTACACTTTTAACATGCTCTTCCAAGCTGAATTCTAATTTCATTTTGTGAGAAAACTAATTGTTAGAAAATACAATTAAAGAATTATTTAAAAAATTATTAAAAATAGAAACTTAATTTATAGGTTAAAACATTGTTATCAGTGAAAAAAAGTCATTTTAGGAGGATTTAAAAAACAATTTTGTGCTGTAATAGTTTCGGAAATTATTACAGAAAATTTCCAAATGTTAGTTTAATTTTTAACTAGTTTAAGTTAAAAAAAAAACTCCGTCAAGGTATACTTTTTTATCCTCCAAAGTAAATATGTAAATACCAAGTGTGGTACTTCTAGATCATATGGTCTGGTGTGTAGTGTTCTAACACACACAGGCGTGCATTCATTCAAATATGCAAACACATATTCATTTGATTACCAGCCTTGGGTTAATTCCAGACATTGATTATCCTTAAATTGATATCTTTAAGATGGTAAACAGAAAGATCGAAAGGAACACGTTTTCATAATAATATTCTATTTTTTTATAAGTCAGTTTTAAAGATTGATTGATGTAGCAACTTTTATCTGAAATATTAATAAAATTGTTTTGTAAAAATATGGTTCACATAGTAAAGTATGAAGAAATATAAAACTCATTATTCATCAATGCATTGTTTGACTCAAGCCACATTTAATGTAATTATTAACTTCATTTAGACAAGCTACCAGTACGAAACAATATGTATGCCTATTACAAAAATTTTATAAATTTGCCATTGGGTTTGAATTTAAATGCATATCCTGCATAAATTCAATTAGGTTTATAGTAAATAAAGAAGATTTGTTGAATTAATGATTTAGATATTACAGACGATTATAGAAACCTTTGCTTTGCGTTTATTTTTTAAGAAACTCACATTTTATATTTATTTTCTTTCATCTAGTCACGTGCTAAAAGTTATAGTTTTTTTTAGATTTATTTTTAAATAATAGTAGAATTTTTTTTTAATTTGAGCTTTCGTCAATATGTTGGCAACAAGCTGATAAAACCTAATTTTTTCCTCTTAACGTGCTCGTGCAGATTATATTTTATTGTTTTGTCTAAAATATATTGTTGAAAAATATAGTTAAATATTTCTTTAAAATTTCGTTAAAAATAAAAGCTTAAGTTATATGTTAAAACACCGATTCCATTAGAAAGCCAATTTTTTAATCTTGAAATTGATGCAAAAATCATGATTGTGCGATAATATTTTCAGACATTATAGCCAAAAAATGTGGAAATTTCGCTTAGTTTTTAATTAATTCAAACTCTAAAAAAAATTGGAAAAAAAGGCTCCGAGGTGCATATCCCGACCACCAAGGTATATATGTACCAAATTTGGTAGCTATAGGTCCAACAGTCTGGCCTGTAGAGCGCCAATACACACATTTACACACATTGTGCTTTATTATAAATATAGATATGCAAAACTAACCACGTTTTATAATTTTCTTTATTGTATGACAGATAAAATCGACATGCATTTTGGTTTTCATTTTGAACAAGTGCAAGCAAAATCTATACATAGTATAAAATGAAGTCTCCTGAAAGCGTATGTATGTTTCAAAGAGAAAAACTCGACAAAAACTTAACTGACATTGGAAATATTTGAAACCATGTTGTAGAGCATTTATTGGACAAGGGTTTTGCATACTGAAGTCATATCAAACGAAAAATGGAGTTTTATAATTGAAATTATAATCATTTTCCTATGATTAGAAAAATAATTATAATAATTATGATGAGCACATGCGTTAAAACAGTAGGGTATTTGCTTTGCACTCATGCGCGCACGTGCAAAAACCTCAAACAAATACCAAGCATGTACAAATACCAAGAGCTGGGGTATGCATATACGATACATTTCTTCGTTTGCGTCTGATTTGAAACGTCGAATCAAAACTCGTTATTTTTCAAAAAAGGAAATCCAATCTTTTTGGAGTGCATTAAATGCATAAATGCTTCATCTGTTTTGTGATATTTAAATTTAGAGATAAGAAACGTTGGGTTAGCGAGCATCAAAGAAAGAATGCTCAAACTTAAGAAAGGAGATGATTCTGTTAAACAAAGCAACCGTTTCACTTTAACACTAGATTGCCTAAGACAGTCATTTTGACTGCTTCTCAATTTCAGTTAGAAAAACAATTGTGTATATAATGACACAGCTTCTTAGTATTTTGTGACTTTTTGTACAACATATAAATGCGCTTTTTAATCATTGTAGTTGCCTCCTCCCCCCTCTTTTACTTCCCTATATATATGTGTTATACCTGTGTTGCTTAAAAGCAGTCATTTTGACAACTGAGAAAATTTTAAATCATCAAATGACTTTTATTATTGAATTCAGTCAATTTCTTATCTGAAATCGGAGCCAATCTGATTATAGGAAATCAGATCGGTTCCGATTTCGTATAACAGTTTATATATTTTTTGATTACCGTCACTTGATCATTACTTGTCATTAGAATCTTTATGCCAGGCTTGCCATCAGAAGATGAGGACCCACAAACATCAGATACAACATATTTTAAAAAACGAAAATTTTGTCAAGTACGACTTTCCAACAAAAACAAAACAAATAATAAATATGAGAAAAATGTCAAAAGTATGTTTGTGGAAGATGTACACATGAAAAGATTTCAACTTACATTTGCTTTAAATATACAAATCATGAATAAATTATTGTTTGTTCCAAATGATGGGAATTTTTTTTTTTTTTTTGTAAATACTTACTAATAACTTGCTATATGACTGTAAATAGTATAAGAAAAATTAGAAATTAATTTTAAACAAATTTCTTTACACATGAGTTATTCTTTCACAATGCAGTCAATTTGATTGCTTTGGGGCAATATAGGAATACACTAAGTCACCGTCTTTCTAGTGTTAAATTGCACTGCAATTGAATTACAGTGGCTGAATGAATCTTCTGAGGAGCGAAGTGATCGTCTGACAGAGAGATACAAATTTGCGATAGATAAGCAGTGAAAGAACAAAAGTTTCTGATATTCAATCCGTAAAGGCCCAGAATTACGATCCATGTATGGATTACAGAAATGTTGCTTTGGTTTCAATTGAAAAAATATCTATAGTTTATTCATATTGTTCAGTTTTAACTCTTTATTTACCGAACTATATTATTATCTATTTTTTAATTTCATTTTCGCACCAGTAGTTTAGTTTCCTTTGCAGAATAATCCAGAGAACCCAAGAAAATAAATGCAATTAAAAGAAAAATCTTAATTAATTTAATTATTAACTAAGATATTTTTAATTCCTACTTTTATATTAACTTCATGTTATTTGGATTACATTCTCCGTGTTCTTTAGAATGCAATCAGTAAAAATAGTCATATAGTAAAGATATAAGCTAGATTTAAATGGTACTTTCAAATAACATTAATAAATAAGGAGATGAAACGGAAAGATGAATCAAAAGGCATGTGTTGTTTTCAAGCAAAAATTAAATTAAAAAACAATAATCCTCTTTTTCTGAACGATTTTATTCACTTCTTAAACTTTTAAATTTTAAAAGAACTTTTATTTCATATATTTTTAGTGAGCGGTTTTGTCTATGAGTATATCATATTTTAACCTTTTTAACAATCTAAATATTTCTGAATGTGTGCTATAAAAATTGTTTTATACTTATTTTTATAATTTCTAAATATATTTTTAGGTTTTTTCGATGTTGTGTGATATGCCCATTCCATATAAGGAGGAGATTGAACTTAAGTTTTAACCTTATTTTTCCTCTTTAATGTTATGCCATGTCCAACGCTGTACTGCTATTTGGGTACATATATACGATTTTATCCTAAATATAATAAACTTAAGGGAAGAGTGGACTTTGGAATAAGCAGAAATTGACATTAATATGAAATTTCATTTTTATCGTTCCATCATCAAAAAAAAATATTTATATATACTAAAACAGTATTGTAAAATATACTGTTAAATAAAATGTATATTTAAAGTGAAAAATACTACATTTAAATGATTTCCAAATTCATTAAAGCACAAAGAAATGACTTTCAAATCCAAAAGCATAAAAACACCCAGATTATTTCTTGCACTTGAATGATATGTTAATAATTTGATTGATTGATTAAGGTATCCGACTACGTTAAAAACACAGGTTATCGACCACATTGACGATATTTCTTCTTTCCTATCTTTTCTAAGGAAAGGAAGGCCAGACCTACAATCCAGGGTCACCTATTTTTCAGTTAATATTTGTCTTTCCTTTCAATTTTCTCAAAAATTTTAACTATCATAAAAACTCTCCTCCGTTAACATGATATCTCAAAAACTAATGGAGATATTTACACAAAAATTTTAGAGTGTGTTTTAAATGCTATGGGCAATGAAATGAACCAAAAGTTTTATTATTGGCGAAATACTTTTTCATTTATAGGTGTTTTTAGAAAAATTAAATTGAAAATTGATGGAAAAAAATGCATATATATGTATATTTTTACCCTTAAATTCTTTGCATTTCAAGATTTTTCTTAAATTTTGGTTCATTTCATTCATCACTGTATTCTATAATTTGTGTACAAAGAAAAATACGATTGCTGCATTACCATTTTTTATAGAATTGTAACCTATTTGGTTCAATGTTATTAAAATTTACTACAATTTTTTCTATTTCTCAAAATATATCATGTTTTCAAATATTTTTTATTGTATTTATAGTATTTTGTATTGTAATTAAAAATGCTTCTAGAAACTATAGTTTTAAATAGTTTTTAAAGAATTCAATTTTTCAAAAGTTTTCCTCTGAACGTAGTCGGATACCTTAATATGTTATTCTTTTTCGTGTTAAATAGTCTCATAGTTACTATGTATATTGTTCATAAGGGAAGCACTGAATCATAGATTAACATAAAGGTTTTGGTTATAAAGACGAGGAAGAATAACGTAATCCTATGAGAAATCACTGCAGGTAATTACAAGTACTGCGGTACTGGCTTAATACACCTCATTATGAGTGTCTCATGAATCAAATACTGCAAGCAGTTTGGTTCCGTTACGGGAGATGAACATTTTATACGTTAATACTTCGCCAGAAAGAGGACTTGATTGGTTAAGCATCATTTTTCCATCATCATCTGAGATATAATTGAAAGAGCAGAACACCATTAAACAATTCTTATTAAAGCTTAAAATGAGTTTGAGGTTATCAGGAAACGTTTTAACTACCCTCTGATAACCATTAACGAAAATTATATAAATATTATAGCTCCTTAGTAAAAGCTCCTTATTCAAGCTTCCTTCATTCGCGTTTTTACTATTTGTGGATTTAAAAAATGCGACCCAATTCCTATATTCGCGGATCTAATAAGCACATGCATAATAATAAAAGGAGCCAACCCAATATCCTTTGTAAATGCCGTCTAATAGACTAATAAAAAAGCAAAATAGATCTTATTACAACTTTGTCTAAAGTATGTTGTTAAATGCAAACTGCAAGCATAGCCGAAATCGCGAATGGACGAGATGGGTTCGAACGGATAGAATCAAGTGACATTCAGGAATTGCTTGAATCGCAAGATGAAGATTTGACTGAAACCGACTTGGAGGAAATGTTAAATTCACAGCCCATTGAAGAAGAGGCTTCAACAAGCACTGGAAACGTGACACTTAATTTGAAAAATCTTAGTGAAGGTTTAAGAATGGCAAATGAGCTTTGTGATTTCTTTATGAACATTGATCCTTCTATGGAGCGAATTCTTATTTTTAAGAGGCAAATTGCTCATGCGACTGCTGCGTATCAGTCTGATTCGAAGAAGCTTTTAAAAACTGCCAAGCAAGAGAAAATTATAAAATTCTTCAAACCATTGCCAAAGCCTTAAGATAATTCATCAAAATGTTCAAAATCTTCAGTTAAATTGATTTTTTTGTATATATTTGTTTTTATTTTTTTATTTTGCCACCTAGGTACGTATCCCTTATAGTTCCATATAAATTACCATTCCGTATTCACGGTTTCTGTATTCGCGGCATATTTATGGAACATATACCCCGCGAATAAAGAGCTTTTACTGTATATGATATAAAATTATTACCCATTAAAGTGTTTCTTGGATATATAGCATTCTACTTCGAGATATAATTGTTACTGGATAAAAGATAACTAATCGTTTTTTTTCTTAGCTTGCTACATTGCTGTAATATTGTTAGGCAAAGACAAGCAGCAATCAAATTCACATCTTCGTATTAGAGGTGAAATTCATTTGAATATTAAAAAAATCATAATATATTCAGTTTAGTTGTGACTTCAAAAAAATGGCGAAATTTCGAACTAATACTAATGAAAGCTCTGCGTAAATTAACTTCTTTGATTCAATTTGAAAATATAGCGCGCTAAAAGGGATCCTTTATCAAACGAGCAAAAAAGTGTTTGAATATTTGTTACTTAAGGTATCCGACAACGTTTAAAAACTATTTATCGACCACATTAGCGATTTTTTAAAAAATTCTTATTATTTCTTATAGTTCAGACTTTTATCTTCCCCAAACAGTTTATTATTTTTAAGAAGGCCTGACCTATCATCCAGGGTCACATATTTTTCTGCTAAAATTTGTCGTCAGCTTCAATTTTCTCAAAACTTTAATTTTCATAAAAATTTCCTACCCTTAACAGGCCATCTCAAAAACTAATAGATGTATTTACATTAATGATTTCAGAGTGTGTTTTAAATAATATGGGCAATGAAATGAACCAAAGGTTTTATTGTTGGTGAAATATCGTTTTTTATAGGTGTTTTTAGAACAATTAATTTGTGAATTAATTTAGTTAATTTAAAGTATCTATCATTGGTGATTAATCTCTGAAACAGGTACCAGAAAACCGAACTCACTTTGGCCTGATTCTAGCATTTTTAGTTAATTTAAAGTATCTATCATTGATGATTAAGCTCTGAAACAGGCACCAGAAAATCGAACTCACATCATTTCATCACTGTCATTTATTAAACTGTCTTCGAATCGTTTGAAGATCAAAGATCATTTTTTTATTTATATCTTAATGCACAAGAGGAGAACAAATTCGAAAAACAACAGATCTTCTAAATGAAAATATTTAGAACTTTTCCTTTTTTTTCCACTAAATAAATCTCATTAGTCTCTCTAGGAGTTGAGTCGAAAAATAACTGTAAATAAAGTTCCCTGTTTCATCACAAAAATGGAAGTCACGTAAAAAAATAACTTTGAAGACGGAGATGTTTTTTATAAAATAAGGAAGGCATGCTCGTTTATATGCAAGAACATCTAAAAATACTGCCATGGTTTCGGTTAGATATGGTCGGAATTATGGTCATAGATATAGTAAAAGGGACTTTATTGTCTCCTTTTTTTGTTAAGAAAAAGGGAATTTCTCCACCAATGAAATTGGTAGAAAATTTCTACGTCGGACTATTTAATTTGTGACGTCATATCCTGAACTGGCAGAAAGGCCGAGTTGAAATTTTTATATTTTTATTCATTTTTCTTTTCGGAATTAAATCGCAAACATGATTTGGTATCAATCTAAAAAAGTTAGAACAAAAACCACTCGTTTGCAATTTATTTTTACATTTGATGCAATTTTATATAGAAAGAAGTTTTTCTTATAAAATTATTAAATCTATATATTTAATTTATAAATTAATAAGAACATTTGCATTTATAAATTAAAATCTGCATTATTTTAAAAATGTTTACATTAATTGAAAACCAAAAGTTATTTCATAATGAAATATGTTTTATATAAAATAAATTCTTAAATCTATAAGGTCTAATTTATAATTACTAAAATAATACATATATTAGATTTTATAAATGCATATATTAATTGAAAACAAAAAAACTATTTCATAAACAAATACGATTTAAGGTATCCGACTACGTTAAAAACACTGGTATTCGACCACATTGGATATTTCTTTAAAAAAGTGTTATTTCGTGTAATTCAGACTTTTCTCTTTCAATAACAGTTTTTTTTCTTAGAAAAGGAAGTTCTAACCTATTATCCAGAGGAATTTTAAGCAAAATTTATTTTTCAGCTAAAATTTGTCTTTAACTTCAATTTTGATTTTCATAAAAATTATCCACAATTAGCATGGTATCCTAAAAACTAATAGAGGTATTTACATAAACATTTCGGCTTGTGTTTTAAATAATATGGGCAATGAAATGAAATAAAAGTTTTATTGTTGGTGAAATACTTTTTCGGTTATAGGTGTTTTTAGAAAAATTAAGTTGCGGATTGATGGAAAAAATGCATATATGCGTATATTTTTACTCGTCACTTCTTTGCATCTCTAACTTTTTCTCAGATTTTTGGTTCATTTCATTCATCATTGTATTCTATAACTTGTGTTCAAAGAAAAATAGGATTGTTGCATTACCATTTTGCGTAGAGTGTTAACCGTTTTAGTTAAATTTCATTAAAATTTACCACACATTTTCCCATTTCTCAAAATATACTACATTCTCAAGTAATGTTTTTGTATTTACAGTGTTTATAATTGATTATACATCTAAAAAATAAAAATAGTTTTTAAAAAATCAAAATTTTCAAAATTTTTCCTTTGAACGTAGTCGGTTACCTTAAATTAAATAACTTTATAAGGAAGTATATTTTAAAGAAGTATTTATGAAATATAAATTTTCTACATATAATGTGTTGCTGCCAATATTTTTTAAGAATAATTAATTCATACATATTTTTCAATGTTCAACAAGGATCTTTTAAAAACGAAAGTAAGTTTTGCCCAATTTTTTGTGTGAAAATGTATTGCTAATCTAATTAATTAACCAGTAGTGTGAACTTAAAATCCAAATATGCGGCAAAAAATATTAATAAATATAATTATTTGTTTTTATCGAAACATACCCTCTATGGCAACTCGCAATCCCCCCCCCCGAGAACCCTCCAGGAACAGAAAACAACGCTGGGGAATGAGTGGGACCCATTGCCACATGCACAGATAAAACTGCCTTATTTTCATTATGACATCACATTGCAAAGGGTGTATAGGGACAATAACCCCTATTAAGCAATTTCTTTTGTGTATAATGCAACAGCTGTTTCAGACCTTCAGACCCCCATGAGTGTTAAGCACAAACATGTGTGTCTATTATATTATGACTCTTGAATGTTTGCTTTGTTTGCATTATATCCCTATATTCACACCAAATTATTAAAATCTATCCAGCAGTTCTGGAGATCGTAGATCAAATATGAAAATTCTCTTAATTTCTGACACCAGTGTATATAATACTAGCCGCCTTTGGCTACCAGCTGGTTCGACATGAGTAATGCGTTCTAAAATTTTCAATTGAATCACATATTCATTAGCCTAGAAGTAATTATGGGCATTGATTGGCCTGAAATTAATATTTTCTTTAAGATGATGGACGAAAAGTTCTAAAAGAAAACGTTTTCCTAATAATATTCTTTAATTTTATAAATCAATCAATTTTAAATATTCATTTAGAAGACTGATTGATGTAGCAACTTTTATTTAAAATATTAATAAAAATATTTTGTAAAATATGGCTTACAGAGCAAAGTATGAAGAAATCTAAAACTCATTATTCATAAATGCATTGTTTGACTCAAGCTAAATAAAATGTAATTATTTACTTCATTTAGATCAAATTAATAGTATTAAACAATATATATGCCTGTTAGTAATATTTTACAAATTGGTCATTGGAACGAAATTTGAATGCATATCCTGTATAAATAAAGATTATTGAATTAATGATTTAAATATTGCAAACGATCATAGAATCCTTTGCCTTGCATTCTTTAAAGGAAATATCACATTTTATATTGATTTTATTTTATCCAGTCCCGTGCTGAAAGTTGCATTTCTTTAGCTTTAATTTGCGATGATAATTTTTTTTAATATTTGAATTTGTTTTCTTTTATTTTATCCAGTCGCGTGCTAAAGAAACATGGTTAAAATACTTCTTTAAAAATTCGTTAAAAACAAAAGCTTAAGTTGTACATTGATGAAAAAATACTGTTTGTGCGATAATATTTTTGGAAGTTATAGCGGAAAAACGTCAAAATTTAGCTTAAATTTTAATTAATTCAAAGTCTAATCAAAGATTGGAAAAAAGGGCTCCGAGGTGCACATTTCCGACCTCCAAGGTATACAAGTACCGAATTTGGTAGCTGTAGGTCCAATGGTCTGGCCTGTAGAGCGTCAACACACACACACACACATTGAGCTTCATTATAAGTATAGATATAGATTAAAATAGCAGCGTTGAAAAAGTATAATTTTGAGCAAAATCTCACTTTAATGGGACATTAAAAATAGGACATTAAATTTTCAGTGGGATAAAACTGGCCTGAAATAGAGCATAATGAATTTAAAAAGGCAAGCTCTAATCTTTTAAATAGTTTTATTTCGCTTGATTCATAGAAAACTGATGAAATGTTCTACATTTCTAAACTAGCCGTTTCTAAATGGAAATATTGTCAAGCTGATAATGTAATTTATAAAT
>JAPMOQ010044248.1:166430-185025 GCA_026543055.1 Argiope trifasciata
ATATATATATATATATATATGCTGAATCAAATGTTATCCAAAGCACAAAGTCTTTTTTAATCTTATCAGAAAAACGCAAGACGCATAGAAAAATTTATTCAGATGGAGCTTCTTTATTATAACCGAAAGAAGATACCCACCTGCATTTACATGCCAGAACAACAAAAAATATTGCAAACGTTCCGATCTGAATCATAGAATTATGATAGCAGATGCAGGAAAAAAGGGATTTATGTTCCCCCTACTCGGCAAGAAAAAGGGAATTTTTCCTCCAATGAAATTGAGTTTTTCTTTCTCGGGAGAGTGACGTCACATCCTGAACTGACAGAAAGGCTAACATGGAAATTTTATCTTTACTATTTAATTTTTTTTTTTTCAGAATTAAATTGTGTGTGTACAAATTTTGATTTCAATCTAAAAAGTTGGAAACAAACTTAGTAGCTACTACATTATTTGTTTGAATCTTTTTTTTCTGATGAAAAAATTTATATGAATTTTATGGAAAGTTTTCGTGAGTTCGTTCAAACTCTGAGCTCATTTGTTTCAGTTTTCTGGTAGAGAGAAGTTTTTCTTTATTGAACAGGTTTAAGATTTATAAATATGTTGGTGATCTGAAACTCAGAAACCGGTTTGCTTTAGAGGGTCAGATTACTTCATCTGAATGAGGAATTATACGCCTTACATTTCTCGTAGAACTCAGATGAAAAAAAAATACAAAACATGATTCAGAGATTGAGTCATAATAATTTTTTTTCTATTATTCTAAATCAAATCTTCAAATTAGAAAAGGTAAAAAAATAGTTTTAAGAAATTTATGTCCTATTTTTTTAATTAAAATTCATTAATTCTTAATAATTCAATGATATGAATTAAAAAATGAAAACTGCTGCAGAATATATTGTCAAAAAATTAAAAATTTAATTTTAATGATTCAAAATTTTGATATTTATTACAAAATTCTATCATCATATTATTTTTACAGCTATACTTCAATTAAAATAAGTAATAAAGGTTATATATATATATAAATTAGCAATATAAAAGAAAACGAAACTAATTACGTTCGTTTCGTTTTATTGCTAATTTATATGTTTCATTAGTGTTTTGGTGGTTGCTACATTCGCGCACACTAAATTCCATGACTGCCTTTTAAATTTTGAGTTTAAATTTTAGTCTTGTTCGAATCCGAAATAGTTTTTGGTTCAGTTTCCGTAATTAGTTTCGTTTTCTCTTATATTGCTAATTTATATATCTATATATATTTGTTGCTGTACTCGGTTAACGGAAAAAGAATTTGAAATAAAATATTCTTTGAATATTCGCCATCAGTAATGGGTTCTAAAATGTTCAATTAAATCACATATTCATTAACCTTGAAGTAACTCCGGGCATTGATTGTCTGGAAATTAATATTTTCTTTAAGATGATGTACTGAAAGTTCTAAAAGAACGCGTTTTCCTGTTAATATTCTTTAATTTTATAAAACAGTCAGTTTTAATGATTGATTTAGAAGACTGATTGATGTTGCAACTTTTATTTAAAATATAAATAAAAATATTTTGTAAAATATGGCTCACAGAGGAAAGTAGGAAGAAATCTAAAACTCATTATTCATAAATGCATTGTTTGACTCAAGCTACATAAAATGTAATTATTTACTTCATTTAGATCAAATTAATAGTATTAAACAATATATATGCCTATAAATAATATTTTACAAATTGCCAATTGACAGGAATTTGAATGCATATCCAGTATAAATTCAATCCTGTATAAATAAAGATAATTTATTGAATGAATGATTTAAATATTGCAAACGATCATCGAATCCTTTGCTTTGCATTTATTTTTTTAGAAAATATCTCATTTTATATTTATTTTATTTTATCCAGTCACGTGCTAAAAACATGGTTAAAATATTTCTTTGAAAATTCGTTAAAAATAGAAGCTTACGTTATAAATTAAAAAAAGATGTCATTAGAAAGCTAATTTTTTATTCTTTAAATTGATGTAAGAATCATGTTTATGCAATAATATTTTCGGAAGTTATAGCGGAAAAACGTCGAAATTTCTCTTAAATTTTAATTAATTCAAATTCTAATTAAAAATTCGTGGTCATTTATTCCTCGTGGTCATTTATTCCTGGCATGTTAATAGTAACCAAAGATCTTTTTCAGAAGTAACCCTAATAATACCCCACAAATATAATTTGTGTTTTAGATACATTTTTCTCAATAGAATAAAACAAAAATTTAACACAAAATTGCTCTTGTAGTCATAAATTCTCATTCCAAATTCCATATATATTTATATTATATTATTTTTAACCGCTTCACTTATAATTTGGTTTGCAAAAAATCATCTCATTTTTTTAATTGTATTATTACGTACAAGCAAACGAAACAAAACAGAATGCGTATATTTTAAGTTGAATTTTTAATGTTTTATTGGTGTAAAAGCATCTAGTTTTAATATTAGCTTACTAGCCCGAGTTATCACGGGCGATTGAAAAAAAGTTAAATATTAATCTTTGCATAATAGCTTTTAAAACAATAGTCAACATGAATTGATATTTGACATTCTGTACACTAGTATCTGGTCTCTTTCCTCGCTGGTTTACGTGTTGCATCTCTATTAAGAGAGCATAGATTATTCGATTTTTTTTAATAGCAGGAATAATTATCTTCATAATCACTGTCTGAACAATCATCACTTTCGCTATCTTGCATCATCGCCATTATTTTACTTTTTTGCAACGCAGCAATCTATACTTTATTAGCCGCCTTTGGCGACCAGCTGGTTCGCCATGAGTAATGCGTTCCAAAATTTTCAATTAAATCCCATATTCATTAGCCTTGACGTGATTCCGGGCATTGATTGGCCTGAAATTAATATTTTCCTCAAGGTGATGGATCGAAAGCTTTAAAAGAACACGTTTTCCTAATAATATTCTTTAATTTTATAAATCAGTTTTAATTATCGGTTATGCTTCAAAAATATTTTTAAAAAATTCGGTCATGTTGCCAAAATATTAAATATGTTTTTTTTAAAGAAAGGGAAAAAATTATTGAATTAATGATACAGATATTGCAAACGATTATAGAAATATGCCATTAAATCGGGATTTCAATGCATATCCTGTCTAAATTCGATCAGTATAACCATAAATAAAGAAGACTTATTGAATTAATCATTCAGATATTGCAAACGATCATAGAATCCTTTGCCTTGCATCTATTTTTTCAGAAAATATCTCTTTTCATATTTATGTTATTTTATCCAGTCCGTGCTGAAAGCTGTATTTCTTTAGATTTGATTTGCGATGAGTTTTTTTTTATTTGAACTTCCGTCATGGTTTTCTTTTATTTTATCCGGTCACGTGTTAAAAAAACATGGTTAAAATATTTCTTTAAAAATTCGTTAAAAATAGAAGCTTAAGTTAGACATTAAAACATTGATACCATTCGAAAGTTATTTTTTAATCTTTAAATTGATGTAAAAATCATGTTTGTGCAAAAATATTTTCGGAAGTTATTGCGGAAAAACGTCGAAATTTTGCTTAAATTTTAATTAATTCAAATTTTAATTAAAAATTCGAAAAAAGGGCTCCGAGATGCCCATTCCCGACCTCCAAGGTATACATGTACCAAATTTGGTAGCTCTAGGTCCAACGGTCTGGTCTGTAGAGCGCCAACACACACACACATTGAGCTTTATTATAAGTATAGACTAATCCACAAGCAGACGTATTCTATAGAACAAGTAAAACTCGTCACCACTCTCGACAAAAGAACTGCAAAAACAACAAAATTTGGTAAACTGCCGAAGCTGAATATTTCCCTTCATTTCCTCCAGTTCTAGTAAAATCGTGATCAAAACAAATCATACTGACAACTTCTGCTTCACCTAAATTTTTTCGGGATAATAATTAACTGCAATATATAAGAACCCGAGATAATTCGGGATAATCAGAATTATCGAGTTTATTTATTTCTGAAATTACAGACCAGCAGAAAGTCAAACTGTTATTCGGTTTTGCACAAACTTTGACAAGTGTCTATAGCTCTTAAATCTATCCTAGAGAGTTTTATCTATCTAGCTCTATTCGCTTTGTACTAATCGTGTTAACTTATTCAAATAGGAAGACGAACAGACTTACTCTGAATAGATTTTACTGAACTTTAGATAGAAATCTGCATATTTGGTGTAAAGACCATATACTGTATCCGTCGTCTAGCTCAAATCCTTTTTGAGTTAATATTGTCATATAGACAGACGAATATTTTCCAAAAATGTGTTTTTCGAACGCAGGAAGGCCCAAAACGTGAAGATTCAACACTTTTAGTTTCAAGCGTTTCAGTTTTCTGACGAGAAGTAAACGAGAGAGTAAAAATTCAAGAAGAATACGAGAGAGTAAAAATTCAAACTTGATGATTATGCATTGAATTTTAGTCCAACATTTTTATCACCGAAAATCAAACTTTGCCAGTGTTTCTCAATTAGATCCAAAACATATCACACAAAGCATAAATTTAGTCAAATAATTCAAACTAGCCAAATTTGGAATAAAAAAACATGAACAGCACTTTAAAATATAAGGCAAACCACATTTTCTTTACAAATATATGGTATTTGGCGAATATGGAGTGTATTGTATTGCTGAGGTTTCTTTGAAAATATAATTATTTTATATGTGTATGTATGATCATTTCTATTTCTTTTTAAAATTTTCCAATTTTTCCAAATATTTCTTACAAATTTGCATTTAAAAATAATCTTAACAAATGGGTACAAGGTTAAAAAAATACTAAATTTGGTAAGGTTCGATTTTAATGGCAAATCAAAACGCGCCAAGAAAAATATCCCCAAATTATAAGCATATTATTTAAATGCAATATATATATAGATATAAAGGGCAACTAATCTAGGTTAAAATATTTAATAATTACACCATTTGGAAGTTGTTATTTACACAACTGTCGAAGGTTAAAGTTTTATCATGAAAAAGTTATCCATGAATTCGGAGAAATCACACCACAAAACACTAACAGGTTGTTAGTTAACACGGTTACTCCAGGAATTGTTCTAACAATCCAGCAAAATTCAACTAGTGGATTGTAATATAGAAGTCCACAATCCAAGAAGTTTCTCTGTCCTTTCTTCAAAAAACAACAACCCCGCATTTCACTGCTGTCCTATCTTCGCCTCTCATTTTACATTAGTGCACTCTATCTCTCTATCGCCCAATAGTTGTTAAGCATAATGATTCCTTCAGTGGCTCTAGTCTGGTGTGGGAATGTCCCTCAATGGCGTGTCGTCGTAACCGACAATTCCGATAGTCCCTTCACAATGGGGGAAAATTCAGCATCCAGATTATTTGACACTCCTTTCTGTCGAAAGTGCACTAAGTTTCTCTTAACAGATGAGTCCCAAGTGTGGTTCTTCAGCTGACATCACAAGATGCGACGACCACTCGGTGAAAAGAATATCCATCTGGTGATATTTAACCAGTGAGGTTGTAACATGGGTGACACAGCTGCCTGGAAATGCAGTTTTTCATGAATCAGAAAGGGAAACGTTACTATGTATATATAGGGTTGGCAACTAAGTAATTGCGGATTTTATGTCCTTCATTTCACTTCCTTCTTCCACGGATTTAGTTTTAATTGGCAATTTTAATTCATTTCCTTAACAATAAAACAATCCTTTTAATTGATTCGACAAAATATCCCGCAAGGAAGAAAAAAACCACTAGTGTGTATTTTGGAAGCGTTTTGATTGGACATTGAATCCAGAATTTGAGGTAAAACTTCAAGTTTAGAAAGATGATGTATTGCCAAATTTCATTGATCTGAGTTGAGAAGGTCTTTTTTTTTTCTTCTTTTTTTCTTAAAGTGTTTATGTGCATGTTAGCATGCAGAACGACAGTTGATCAATTCTTTAATGGATTTGGTTCAAAATTTCATTTAAACAATCCTTTTTTGATTTGACAGAATATCCTGTTCACTCTTTCATTGTAAGCATGATTTTAGAAACAGAATCCTGGCCGAAGTCAGAGGACATACTTTGAATTTTTAAGGTAACCGACAACGTTCGAAGGAAAAATTTTGAAAAATTTAAAAATTATTTTTCGTTTTTAGATGTATCAACAATTATAAACACTATAAATTCAAAAACATTATTTGAGAATATAATATATTTTGAGAAATAGGAAAATTTGTGGTAAATTTTAGTGAAATTTAACCAAAACAGTTAACATTCTACACAAAATGGTAATGCAACAATCCTATTTTTCTTTGTACACAAGTTATGGAATTCATTGATGAATGAAATTATCCAAAATCTAAAAACCATTTTGAGATGCAAAGAATATGGGTAAAAATATAAGTATATATGCATTTTTTCCATAAATTCTCAACTTAATTTTTCTAAAAACACCTATAACAGAAAAAGTATTTCACCAACAATAAAACTTTTGGTTCATTTCATTGCCCGTATCATTTAAAACACACGCTGAAATTTTTCCGTAAATACCTCTATTAGTTTTCGGGATATCATGTTAATGTCAGATAATTTTTATGAGAATTAAAATTGAAGTTAAAGACAAATGTTAGCTGAAGAATAAATGTTGCTTAAAATTCCTCTGGATAATAGGTTAGACCTTCCTTTTCTAAGAAAAAACAAACTGTTTAGGAAAGAGAAAAGACTGAATTACAATAAATAACACTTTTAAAAAAAATTGTCAAAGTGGTCGAATACCAGTGTTTTCAACGCAGTCGGATACCTTAACTTCAATTCATTTCCATCCCAGGAGGTATGAATTTTTTGTTCAAGCATAAATGACGAGCACAACAGAGAGCGACACAAAACGAAATGAGAAAAAACTATTGAAAATTTCATTCCTGCGAGTATATACCGTGAGATTTTAATAGGGATTTAATACACGTGTCAATTACAGGCAAGGGAAACACAGGGATCTTTTAATGGGATTTGTTACCACTTACCTTCAAACAGCAATATTATATCCTTTTATTCGAAGTGTGGAAACGTCTCGGCTTTTAACAGATTCAGCAATTTTAGAACTCGGATTGAATGAATTAAGTAGAAAAAAAGGAATAGAATCAGATAGTCTTTTGAGATCCATTGAAAACTTCTCTTAACTTTCCAGCGTTCGCGGTCGTCATACCAACATGAAAGGTCGCGCGTATTTCCCACATACGCTATAGTAAATTGTAAATTTTCAAAAGCGTCACTATTAAAATTATATTGTAAACAGCTAAGGATTAATAACTACAATTATTATAAGCATTTTGAATTTCAAAAGAAGCCGAAACAACACAATCATATATTGCAGTAACAATACAAAATGATCACAGGTTAACTGAATTGGTTTAAAAATAATAAATCATATTGTCGATATTTTGACAGAACAATTTGCATATAAAATTTAGAAGAGAAAAAATACAGAATTTATGCATAAAAAGAAAAAAAGAATTGAAAGTTAGATATGAAAAGGAAAAAAATAGTTTCATTGTTATTTCATTGCAGCGTTGCAATTTGAGCAAATGTGTTTAGTGTGCTCCAAACACATAAATTTTTGTCAAATCTCACAACAGAACCTCGTGATTCTAGTCCGCTTTTCTTTTTGGCAAGGTTTATTCCCTGACGTAGCATCTTTCACTTCAATACCTAGTTCGGCTTTTCTCTTTAGTACCTTTCATTTTAGCTCACTTTTTAGAGATGTGGGTGCTTTTTTTTCAACATTTTCCTTCGTAAGTGCATTTGCCAGCTGTCGCCAATATAAAACACACAGATTTATTTGTAAAATCATACAAAATTATACGTGCCAAAAACTTGCATGAACGGTCGCGTGTATCTCTACAATACAAATATCTGATAGGAAGAGACCTACCTATTAATGCCACAAACTGACGACGACTACTGAAAGTAGGACAAAGGGAGGGGGTCGAATAGCCAGGGACAGTCAAACCCAGTTCCACCAGATCTAAAGTTATAAAACGAAATTCATCTCTAATGTATCTCTCACATATGCGCGCCCACTGGAAGGTTAAGGAACGAGCTCAATTACCAGATCTAAGTATACCATGGTGTGGAAGAAAGATTCCATCATCCGATTTTATTTCATCTAATTCCAAAACTTCTTCCGTACGACTTAAAGTAAGATATTCTTCAAAAAATTCTGGGTAATAAGTTTTTAATTTGACAACACGATCTAGACGCCTCCAGAGTTGATCAAGGCGTCTAGATGCGGTAGTTCTAGAATCCCCTAAATTTACATTTCCTTCAAAATTCTGTTTGAATGGTAGCGAAACAGAATATCTACCACAAGGTTTCATAATGTGCGTTCTTTCAAAGTGGTCTGCATAGTATGAAAGTTCATTGTTAAATTCCGTTTGCACTTCGGAAATATTTTCTGTTTCCCAAAAATAGCGTAGGGTGTCATCTAAGTTACTTAAACCCTTGGAAAGGAAACAATGATTTGTATAACAAGATTCATCATTATTAAATTTAGGTTCCACTAATATGAAATTAGGTAATTTTATTTGGTTTGGACCAAAAATATCAAACAAAGAGTTGACAAAACTATAAATATCAACAACAAAAAAACTTCCCAACAAGCAAGAAATCTTTGAAGGTTGATTACAATCTTTATCCGCTAGAATACAACCTGTTGGAATTGTAAGTTCCGAAATATTTATCTTTTATTTAAGAATGTATATTTATTATTTCTGGAGCGAGGAAAAAAAAGTCAACATCATACAGGAGAAATGAATCATCAAATTTCGAAACAAATACCTTTGCAAAATGATTAATTCTTGAAATGATTAATTGAATGATTAATTCTTCTAGTGTTAAATAATTACTTTCTGAAGACTAATCAAAAACACAGCGAAGATTTACTTTCCCCTTTGGACCATGAATAAAAATCATAGCAGTATTGAGCAATCCTTTGCTAATAGAATAGCTTTTTGGAAGCCAAGGTCACTGATGACTCAGATAATTTGCTCGCTGCAGGAGAATTTTATTTTCTGATCAGTAATACATTATTTATCTTCACATAGTAAGATCTTATGCATTGCGTTAATATTTTTGTTTTTGCAGTTAAAACAGAAAAAAGAACTTGGGCAATTATTAGAATGATTTAGTGACAGGCAGTGATTACATACATGGTATAATTTAACAATTTCCTTCCTTGCAAGAATTGAAAGCTTTTTAAATTTATCACATTTATACAAGGGATGATAAAAATTATATTCATTCATGTCGCATTTCTTATTTTGCTTACTTTTGCATAAAATCTTTACGAATTATTATTTCCACCGAAAAACGGAAGTTAATTTACCTTTTGTTGAGAATTTTTTTGCTGAGATGTCTTGTTAATAAATGGTTAATCTTAATTCCAAAAACGAAAGGAGTTTTTCTAAACGGAATTTCAGCTGTTGTCAGACTTAATTGAGAATAATATTTAATAATATTTGAGATTCTTTATCAATTTTATTCTTTAAAACATGTAATATTATATCATCAGACAAAGAGTTAGATTCCAAATTTACAGTGGGTAAAAAAATATTTGCACACCTACATTTTCGTAAACGATTTATAAGAAAATGCATTAATATAAATACTAAAATTGGCATTTTAAAAATAAAATAAATTTGTTCATTTAAATTAACTATAAAAAATACAATAATATTAATAAAAAACATTTTTTGCAACAATATTAAAATATCTTTTGTCAAAAACGTAGTTGCACACTCAACTCAACTTTAGCAAATTTGCATTTTTATGCTAATTATTTGACAGTCATCCCACAGTAAATAACATACGTAAGACAACTATATAAGGAGGTATTGTCGATTTCAAATTGAAATGGCACCTAAGAAATCTGAATTTCCGATTTCGTTGAGATAAAAAATTGTTTCTCTACGTGAAAATGGCCTAAGTTATCAAGAAATAGGTAAAAAAAATGTTTGCTTCTCCACTAAAAACGTCATAAAGAAAGAGGATCTACATCAAATGACTTGCGCTCTAGAAGCCCCAAAAAGGTTTCACTGCGAAAGGAGAAAAAAATCATAAGAGAAGCATCGAAAAATCCATTTGTTAGTGCAATTACATAAGCCAATGATGTCGCTTCAACATCTGGAGTTCAAATCTGTGCCCAAAGTGTTCGAAATGTCCTGCACTATGCACAAATTTATGGGCGATCTAAAAGGTAAAAACCTCTCATTACTGAACGAAATATACTGCAGAGACTTGAATTCGCTAAGGAATATATCAGTAAGCCAATTGATTACTGGAAAAATGTCCTTTTCTCCGACGAAAGTATGTTCAATACCTTTAAATCAGATGCCAAGGAATTAGTTTGGAGAAAACCTTGTACTGTTTTTCATGCCAAAAATGTGTTACCTACAGTTAAACATGGAGAAGGCTCTTTTATAGTTTGGGGATACATGGTTAGCAAAGGTGTTGGTAATTTGAGTTTCATTGATGGGAAGATGACAGCTCGAACCTATATTGATGTGTTGAGAGATATTTGCAACAAAGTGCAATAAAACTGGGTATCAGTAATTCGTACTATTTTCAGCAAGACAATGATCCCAAGCACACTGCCGGTATAACACGTATGTAATTGCTTTATCATGTACCCAGAAAACTTACCACTCCACCACAATCACCAAACTTCAATCTTTTGGAAATTTTGTGGAATTCTTTGGATTTAAAAGTAAGAGAAAAGAAGATTTCAAGCAAATCTGTCCTTAAACAAGCCCTTATTGAAGAGTTGTGAATACTGACCCTACAGAAAATTTAATTAAATCAATGCCAGCAAGATTACAAGCAGTAATAGATTCTAAAGGAATGCATACTAAATATTAGTTATTTGAAATTTGTTTATATATTTTACTAGCCGCCTTTGGCGACCAGCTGGTTCGCCATGAGTAAAGCGTTCTAAAATTTTCAATTAAATCACATATTCATTAGCCTTGAAGTAATTCCGGGCATTGATTGACCTGAAATTAGTATTTTCTTTAAGATGACGGACGGAAAGTTCTAAAAGTACACCTTTTCCTAATAATATTCTTTAATTTTATAAATCAGTCAGTTTTAACAATCGGTTATGCTTCCAAAATATTAAAAAAAATTTCGATTATGTTGCCAAAATATTAAATATGTTTTTTTAAAGAAAGCGAGAAAGGGGAAAAAAGTATTAAATTAATGATACAGATATTGCAAACGATTACATAAATTTGCCATTAAGTCGTGATTTCAATGCATATCCTGTCAAAATTCAATCAAGTTTACTGTAAATAAAGAAGATTTATTGAGTTAATGATATAGATATTGCAAACGATTGTAGAAACTTTTGCTTTGCATTTATTTTTCAAAGAAAATATCACATTTTATACTTCTTTTATTTTATCCAGTCACGTGCTGAAAGTACCATTTCTGTATATTTATTTTGCGATGGTAATTTTTTTTGAACTTCCGGCATTCTTTTATTTTATCCAGTCACGTGATAAAAACATGTTAAATTGATTATCTTTAAATTGATATAAAAATCATGTTTGTGCAATAATATTTTCGGTAGTTACAGCGGAAAAACGTCGAAATTTCGCTTAAATTTTAATTAATTCAAATTCAAATTAAAAATTCGAAAAAAGGGCTCCGAGGTGCACATTCCCGACCTCCAAGGTATACATGTACCAAATTTGGTAGCTGTAGGCTCTACAATTCGCCACATTAGTGACCTCGGACAATGAATACTCTCTTCTCTCTCTCGTCTACTCGTTCGTCTGTTCGACGACTCACTGGTGGGAGAGTATTGTGATGGTATCTAACAGCCACTAAACATGAGTGATCACTTTTGTGTAGTAGATACGTTACCCAACTGCAAATCGAGTTCGATCCTTTGCGGAATTCGAACTCCACGTTGGCGCGACACCACAATAAAACACTGCCACAAAAGTAAGGATGCTGAGAATAACAAGAACAAAAAAAAAAAATAAAAGCAACCTGATAGCTTCATTACTAGATATTGATGCTTTTTTAATAAAAATTAAAGAAATAAATACACTTACTTGATTCAACCACTTCATTTGAGACTTTATAATGGAATTCCTTAAAACAAAAAATTTAAAAAGGCAGAACTTTTCAACTAAGCAAAAGTCGTTCTGTTTAAGTCATATATATTTCGAAATGCAGACAACGAGTTCACAAATGCAGTAGACATCATGATATTAGTTAACATAATATCAGGAATAGTAATTATCAGACATTGGATGATGAAATACACATAAGAAGACTTAGGGGAAATTTACATAAAGAGCAACCAATCTCAAAAAATTATGCTAGAATGTTAAGATGAAAAACTGAAATAATGACAAACGATTAAAGTAAGCTATAGCAGATGTTTTTTAGTTTCGGTTCTGAAAAAATTCGTTAACAGACGATTTTAATAAAGATGGAACAATTTGTTAAAAATTGTAAAAAATTAAATAATATCTGTTCATAGTTCGTTTTAAAAATATTATTGAATGTTATATGTGCAAAAATAATATTATCGCTCATAAAGCATTTATAAAAATTAGATTATAATATGTCATTTAATAAATGGATGGTTTTTTTTGTCGATTATTTTAAATTTTCATTTCTATGATATAGATGTTTAAATGAACAAGCGAAATCTATACTTATAATAAAGCTCAATGTGTATGTCTTGGTGCTCTACAGGCCAGACAGTTGGACCTACAGCTATCAAATTTTGTACATGTATACCTTGGAGGTCGGGAATGTGCACCTCGGAGCCCTTTTTTCGAATTTTTAATTAGAATTTGTATTTATTAAAGTTTAAGCGAAATTTCGACGTTTTTCCGATATAACTTCCGAAAGTATTATCTCACAAGCAAGATTTTTACATCAATTTAAATATTAAAAAAATGAGCTTTCTAATGGTATCAGTGATTTAACTAATAACTTAAGCTTCTATTTTTAACGAATTTTTAAAGAAATATTTTAACCATAGCACGTGACTTAAAATAAAAGAAAACAATGACGGAAGTTTAAATTTAAAAAAATATCATCACAAATTCAAGGAATGCAAACTTTTAGCACGTGATGGGATAAAAGAAAATGTGATATTTTCTAAAAAAATAAATGCTAAGCAAAGGATTCTATGATGGTTTGCAATATTTAAATCATTAATTCAATGAATTATCTTTATTTATACAGGATATGCATTCTAATTCCGGTTCAATGGCCAATTTGTAAAATATTATTAATAGGCATATATATTGTTTAATACTATTTATTTGATCTACATGAAGTAAACAATTACATTTTATGTAGCTTGAGTCAAACCATGCATTTATGAATAATAAGTTTTAGATTTCTTCATACTTTGCTCTGTGAGCCATATTTTACAAAATATTTTTATTAATAATTTAAATAAAAGTTGTTACATCAATCAGTCTTCTAAATCAATTATTAAAACTGACTGATTTATAAAATTAAAGAATGTTATTAGGAGAACGCGTTCTTTTAGAACTTTCCGTCCATCATCTTTAAGAAAATATTAATTTCAGGCCAATCAATGCCCGGAATTACTTCAAGGCTAATGAATATGTGATTTAATTGAAAATTTTAGAACTCATTACTCATGGCGAACCAGATGGTCGCCAAAGGCGGCTAGTAATTAATAATTTAATCAGTATGAGAGCTATTGAGAAAAATTAAACTGAGCTTCCTGATTTTTCAGTTACAATAATGGCGACAAATTCAACTGTACGCTAAACTAAGATTAAACCGCAACTGATTACAAACGGACTTCGAATACGAGAAAAATAGATTAAGAACAATACCATAACAAAATAGCCATAAAATAAAATCATTTTCTTTAAAGCAAGCAGCAGATTATTTCTCTGAATAAAACAGAATCTACAATAATGATTGAACTGCAATATAGAATTGCCTTAAATAGTGAAGTGCGATAACAAGTTTCAAAATTGTAGAGTTATTGAAACAGTTTTACACTACATTCAAACATAATATCGTTCATAGATCAATACATTCATTAAGATTTTTAAAAAAATCAAGAATTGATAAAAACAGGAGAATAAATAAATGGTAATGCAAAAATGAAAATTAGAAATCAGCAAGTAAATTGTTTAATAATTATTGTATAAATATTTTCAATAAAAAAATGCATTCAATTACAAGTTGATTTTTAAACTTTCAACGGGAAGTTAAAATGCCTAGATCAAACAGAAGACTGTAAAAAGAAAGTTGTGTGCTTTTTTTTTTTTTTTGTAAAAATTAAAATAAGGGCAAAATATGAAAAAAATGTTATCTCCATTAAGTATTCAAGAAATACTGAAATTCTTGACAAAAGAGAAAAATCGGGCGATAGTTCCTTCCCAAAGTGTGAAACAAAATTTATTAAAATAACTAATTTAGTAAGAAGTTGAGAAAAAAGATTATATTTGAATAAGTTCTAGTCTAAAAGAAGTTACTTTTTTGGTGCTATTCGCTTCTATATATCTGATTTTCTTGTACTTCCGTTTCATTTATAAACATGGCACAATTATTTGCATTGATACCAACTATACAATCTGTTCACTGGCCTCACTTAATTATCGCATTAACACATTTAATTAATTGAATAGAAACAAACAAAATTACTAGAATTCCTTTATTAAGAGCATACTTAATATGAGACACAAATAATCAAATAATATTTACAAAATTTGATTCTTTTTAAAGTAGGTGCAAATTACGATTACAAATACAAAAACTAATAAAATATTAGGTTGTTCGGAAAGTAATTTCGTTTTTTCCCAACAGAGGATTTAATTGTGTTTTTCGCACCCAATTTCATACTTAAACCGCAAAATCATTTTATGTTTTAAGAGCTGATATAGCAAGGCTTGAGTGTGAAAAAGTGCAGCTGATTCTTCGCAGTAGTTTTTGGATGGTGCCCTTTTAAATATGGAGAGCAATAAACAGCATTTTCGTCATTTTTTTCTTTTTGCTATATAAAAGGTAAAAATGCTGTCAAGCCAGAAATAAATTAGCCAATATGTGTGGAGAAGATGTGTTAACAGTACATCAGTACCAGGATTGATTTGCAAAATTTTTCCTTCAAATGAGGAGGCCAAAAACCACCTCGATCAGTTTTTTTACAGCAAAGACCAAAACTTTTATGAGCGTGTAATCATGTTACTACCAAAAATATGGCAAAAGGTATTAGACAGAATGGCAATTTTATAATTTAATAAATAATTTATTCATTAAACGAAAATTTCTTTTCATTTTGACAAAAAAATACGAAATGAACAACCCAATACATACATGATCTAACAATCTATCATAATTTGTAATGGTGAAATTTGCTTTGTTTTCTAGTAGATGAAATTTTACGAATTACAATTACGAATTCAAGAATTAAATAAAATACATAAAGAATCAAAAAATGTCTTCAAATTTTGCTATGACACAATTTGTTAATTTCAATAATATATGGTATTTATAATTACAAATGCAAGAATTATATATTTTTCTAACGCTGAAATCCTTCGTAGTCAATCGTTTCAGTATTGTTACAAAAATAGCTAGAAGCAAAAATTTCGATATGTTTTATTTCTATACCAGGAATTATAAAAACATATAAAACTGAAAATATGCGAATTAAAATTTTCATCAAATTTTCTTAAAATAATCAGTTTGTACCACACTTATATCAAAAATTTTTCATTCAAAAGTACTATTATTATATATTTACATGATATTAATAATATTTTCAAGATTTCGTATTCTTAACGCTGCAAATAAGCAACAAAGCAAGTTGTCCATATGAATAAATGAAAAATTCAATCACTTACACAAGCAGTCCTAATTCTTAATGAGGCAGAAATTTCCGATACATTGTATCCGCGGCTAATTTAAGATTAGTATCCATGATAAGTTTCCATTCCTTTGAACCAAAAATTTCTTTATCATTTTTCAATATGTAATACTGCACAGCACTTTTTAGATCCTCGTCGTGGTGTAAATCTGCGAGGACTAAAATATCACAGGCTTTCTTTAGACACAAACTGTCTTTCAAAAAAGAAGAGCACCTCTTTCTTAGGCACAGGATCTCATACTTATCCGCAGCCACGTACAATTTGACTGCATTTTCTAATTGCATACCGTCCAGTGAATCAGTGTACATGTACAGCAACATTCGGTTTACGGTGTCTTTATCTAAATCGGTTATATCGACGTGCCAACTGTTCATCTCCTTCATGTCGTTGCTGAACATCCTTCTGAACACTGGGGATCTGGCACTCAAAATATTCTTGTGAACTGGAAAGGATAGCGTTGAAGTACGAAGCTCCATGTCACTGAAAATACCATCATTATACATGGCTTTCAAGGCAACCACCAGAGCTGATGAGTGTTCAGTTTTTTCTTTTGCTACACGATGTTCGTTCCTTTTTTCGATAGTCACATTCGTAGATTTTGCACAAAGTATTTCCCAGCCACTGAGTACATATAAGACAGTCCCATCCGAACAGGCGTATTCGCATTCAAGAGATCGAACATCATTTGGCAAATTTCGGCTCTTGTCTTCCATCAATTCTACAACGTTAAGCACGGTAGACGATATTCCTCTCTTCAAATCGGATGCAGAATATTCATGAATTCGGCTTTCTGTCTTTTTGCCTTCCGAATCTATGACGCAAGTCTTAAATGAAAGATATTTTACTCTTTCATCAAGTAAATTTCCATCTATGACCAGCTTTTTTCCACATTCAAGTCCTTCTTTCAAAACCAGATCAAATTCAATTAAATCGTCCTTGAACCTGGCTCTTACTCCTGGCATCATGGTGCTGAATTCTTCGATTTTCCAAGAGAAAGACCGTCGATATACTTTGAAAACCGTTCGGGCAGATATAAGTTTAAGTTTAATAGGTGTCTCACTTGTTTGCCAAATCATACACTGAATCGTCAAAGTATCTTCTGGAATAAATTCTTTTCTTTGATCGATGAAAACTGTTTTTCTTGATATAATATTAGAGGAACTAAAATTGCCTTTCTTGAAACTTTTAAACGAATCAGAGATAACATTTAAGGATGAACCACCTTTCGATACAATTGTGAATTTATACTTTATATCAACAATATCTGTCCCGGTACAATCATCTTTTCTATTAAGATACAAATAGATTTCATTGCATCTCGAAGGATAGAAACGCAATGACCATTTCGTTCCTTCGATTGCATCAGCAATGAAAGCGGGACTATCAATTGTCCTATTATCTTCCAATAAATAGTGACTTATGTTTTCAATTTTCCACAAGAAAACGCATCCGTTTGTTTCTTCATCACTTTTGGCTGCCATTTAAAATTTATCTCATATAAACCGCCCACAAAACTAGAGTTAGAAAACAATTAACTCAAATATTAGGAGAAAGAATTAACACTCAAATTGAGTGGTTTGAACTTGAAACACCGACGAGTTTCAAGTTCCTGGACATATCAGATAAGGGGAATTCCCTTCAGCTAAACTCATTCTGCCAACTGAGGTCAATGATTGGCTACTTTTGAGCATGTGATCTCATGATGAATTTCTTTATCAAGCAGATGCAACTTTTATCCTTTTCTACTAGCTCTCCGCTACTTTATTTATGTTTTGTTTCTAAATTAATCAAAGGGCGCTCGTAAATGTTAAAACGCTGCCACACACATACCTTTTCATTTTAATTTGTATTTATTTCCTTCGTTGCTATAGTTTTTATTTCTACTCCTTCTTGTTCGGTGTCACAATTGCTTTTTAAATAATAAATATCAGTGAATCAGGATCTTATACTGATACAAAAAATGGGCACTGAAACAATTTAGTTATAAGCTACCTTTCTCAAACATTAATCTCAGTATTTTCTTATACAAAATTGAGAACTGCGATCTTCACATAAATTGCTTACTAATCACGAAGGAAGTAATTCGTAGATTACTTTAATTTCAATAAAAAAAAACTTTTTTAAAGATGCGTAGTAATAGTTTCTATTGAATATGATTCTACAGCAATTTGTACAGAAACCATATTTGTCACTTTTATTTGTTCATATTTAATGATGAAATGTTTGAAAAAAACACGTCACATCTTATTTTTGGATCCAATATAGATACATTCATGTTAATCATATTTATGTTCTAGACAACGAAAACTATCCAGTATTTTCTATAAAATGCTATGGGTTATATTTATAAACTATATTCCTCATTTGGTTGGACAATGGGTTTATAATTAATAAGATCTATATATTGCCTTCATATGTAGCTACGGAAGCATTCTTTTTTTCCCCTATATTACAAGCCGATTTATGCATTGCGTTTATATGTAGATAAAGAACTATTTACTTCTTTCTTTTCAACACTAAAAATCGCCTTATGCGACCCTTTCGTTCGCCAAAGTATTCAATTTTTAGACTGCTAAAAGATACATATCGAATGCATGACGTTATCTATATCTATACTTATAATAAAGCTGTGTGTGTGTGTGTGTGTGTGTGTGTGTGTGTGTGTGTGTGTGTGT
>JAPMOQ010044248.1:185035-203043 GCA_026543055.1 Argiope trifasciata
TGTGTGTGTGTGTGTGTGTGTGTGTGTGTGTGTGTGTGTGTGTGTGTGTGTGTGTGTGTGTGTGTGTGTGTGTGTGTGTGTGTGTTGGCGTTCTACAGGCTAGACCGCTGGACCTACAGCTACCAAATTTGGTACATGTATACCTCGGAGGTCGGGAATGTGCACCTCGGAGTCCTTTTTTCGAATTATTAATTTAAATTTAAATTAATTAAAATTTTAGCGAAATTTCGACTTTTTTCTGCTGTAACTTCCGAAAATATTATTGCATAAACATGATTTTTACATCAATTTAAAGATTAAAAAATTAACTTTCTAATGGTATCAGTGTTTTAATGTATAACTTTAAGCTGCTATTTTTAACGAATTTTTAAAGAAATATTTTAACTATGTTTTCTTAGCACGTGACTAGATAAAATAAAATAAAACAATGACGGAAGTTCAAATTTAAAAAAAAACACTAATATCGCAACTTAAATCTAAAGAAATGCAATTTTCAGCACGTGACTGGATAAAATAAAATAAATATAAAATGTGATATTTCCTTTAAAGAATGCAAGGCAAAGGATTCTATGATCGTTTGCAATATTTATATCATTAATTGAATAAATTATCTTTATTTATACAGGATTGAATTTATACAGTATATGCATTCAAATTCCGGTCCAATGGCCAATTTGTAAAATATTATTAATAAGCATATATATTGTTTAATACTATTAATTTGATCCAAATGAAGTAGATAATTACATTTTATGTCGCTTGAGTCAAACAATGCATTTATGAATAATGAGTTTTAGATTTCTTCATACTTTGCTCTGTGAGCCATATTTTACAAATTATTTTATTAATATTTTAAATAAAAGTTGCTACAATAATCAGTCTTCTAAATCAATAATTAAAACTGACAGATTTTTTAAAATTAAAGAATATTATTAGGAAAACGTGTTCTTTTAGAACTTTCCGTCCATCATCTTAAAGACAATATTAATTTCAGGCCAATTAATGCCCTTAATTACTTCAAGGCTAATGAATATGGGATTTAATTGAAAATTTTAGAACGCATTGCTCATGGCGAACCGGCTGGTCGCCAAAGGCGGCTAGTAAACAATTAAAAATAATAAAGAATAAATAATAATAAATTCTTTTCGATATACGTGTGGATACTTTTACATTTAAGTTCTTGAGTAAATTGATATTTTTTGGTTTTGAAATACTGAATATTAGTTGAAAATGTTTACATTTTATATAGCTTTTATAGAAATGTAAAAAAAATAATAAAGTCCGTAGAACTAGAGTTATAACAATAAGGATTGAAAATTCAGACATGGAAAACCGCCGAGTAAACATAAATCAGAATGATTTTACTCTAGTATCTTCCTGTCTGAATAGATATTAGATAAAAAATGAAGATAAAACTTTTATTCTTTCTTTTTTGAATTGTTTTCATTTTGCTGAGTTGGTATTTATTCGGAAAAATATTCGTCATTTCAGAGCATTAATTTGCGAAAGAACTTTCCTTTCTTTGAATATGATTATTCTTATATAATTGGATAAAAAATAATTAAATGTAACTTTACAGTATTATAAAACCTACAGTGGGTAAAAAAAGTCTCCGTGCGCAGATACGAATGCTAATTAAAGTTTAATTTGTCACACAAAATTCATAATGATAAAAATAAAAACTTAAAAATGAGTTAAAACTAATATTATTTAATATTTATTCATATTAAAAGGATGATAATACTTACAAAATTAAATAATAAATCTTAAAAACTCAAAAAATGCCGTAAACATGGAACAAAAAAATCTTCGTACGGTGCCATAGCACACGAAAAAAGTTTACAAAAATGCAAAATACATTTAATGATCAGTGGACCCTTCTTTGGCCTTTATCACCCCTCTTAGATGTTGTGGCATTACCCCTACAAGTTTTTTTTTTCTGGAGAAATATTACACCAAATGCTATTAATAGCACTTTTGAGTTCTAATTTGTTTTTAATGTCATATTTTTTAAGTTGTCGGCCAATTTCTTCCCACAAATGTTCGATGGGGTTTAAATCGGGCGACTGGAAAGGGCCATGAAGTTGTTGTTCAATATGGTAAAGGCACCACTCTTGGCAAATCTTAGAGGTGTGTTTAGGATTGTTGTAATGCTGAAAAGTAAATCCAGTTCCAAGTGATAGTTTCTCTGCGCTGGATAATAAATTTTGTTTAAGAATATCCAGATATCCATATCGATCCATATTTCCCTCGATGAATTGCAAATTTCCTACTCCAGAAGTACTCATACACCCCCACACCATAACACCGCCACCACCGTGCTACACAATTCCCCATAAATTCTTAGTTAACATTTGTTCGTTTGGTTTTCTCCACACCATAATTCGGCCATCTGATCCATGAATGTTAAATTTTGATTCATTGCTAAAAAGAATTGATTCCCAAAAAGATAATGGCTTGCTTACATGCTTCTTTGCAAACTCGAGGCGCTTTTTCCTGTTGTACAAACTTGCATAGAATTTCATCCGGGCCGCACGTAAATGATAACCACTTTTTTTAATGACATTTCTCAACGTTTGTGTTGAGACTTTAATGTTGTAACTAACCATGAAATCAGCTGCCAACTGCGGTGCACTAATTCGTGGATTTTTTTGAACTTGGCGTATTATGTTTCTTTTATGGAAGCGATTTAATATTAACGGCTTCCCGTAGCGATCTCTTTCCTCAAGTGAATGAAGTTTACGATATCTTTCAATGATATATTGCACAGTAGGCTTCGATTTTTTAGTCATTTCACTAATCCTTTTTATGGATAATCCATCTTTTCGCAATTTAATCACTAATTCTCGAATAGCTCTGGGAACATCCATTTTGAGACGATCAAGAACAAACTTGAACTCAACAACTGTCAGTATGCTGTTTTCTTATCAATAATTAACTTTCTAACCTCAAAGATTTACAGCGGGCCTGTTTTGAACACGTCAGAAAGAATTTGCATAACGCGTACGGAAACTTTTTTTGCACTGGAATTTTCAATTTTCCTTAGATATTGCAAATAATATGCTTTTCTCGTTTTGTAAAAATGAAGATTTTTAAAAATCTCTCTCTCTAGACTTATAATAAACACATATAGACAGTATTTAAAGAAAAATGCATTACTTTACAAATTATGCTCATTTATTCTTAAATTTAGTGACCGTACGGAAACTTTTTTTACCCACTGTATACGTATTCAATAAAACTAAAGTATTTGTGAATATAATAAGATATTTATTATATATGAATCATTGATATTTAGAAAATACAATACATTAAAAGCTCCTAATTCGCGCTTTCTTCATTCGCGTTTTCTCTATTCGTGGATTAAAAAAATGCGACCCAATTCCTGTATTCGCGGCTAAAAATTTCTTTATTCGCGGATTTTATAAGTACGTACATAATAATAAAAGGATTAAAATAGGTATCCAACCCAATATCCTTTGTCAATGCCATCAAATGGACTAATAAAAAGGTAAAAAAGGTTTTAAAAAAAGGTAATATTACAACTTTGTCTAAAATATGTTGTTAAATGCAAACTGCAAACATAGCCGAAATCGTGAATGGAATAGGACGAGATGGGTTCGAACTGATAGAATCAAATGACATTCTGGAATTGCTTGAATGGAAGATGAAGATCTGACTGAAACTGACTTGTTGGAAATGTTAAATTCACAGTCCATAAAATAAATCTTATTAGAACTTTGTCTGAACTATGTTGTTAAATGCAAACTGCAAACATAGCCGAAATCTCGAATGGAAAAGGACGAATGGAAATGTTAAATTCACAGACCTTTGAAGAGGAGGCTTCAACAAGCACTGGAAATGTGACGTTTAATTTGAAAAATCTTAGTGATGTACATTGATCCTTCTATTGAACGAAGTCTTATTTTTGAGAGGCAAATTGCTTATGCGACAGCTGCGTCTCAGTCTGAATGGAAGGAGCTTTTAAAAACTGCCAAGCAAGAGAAAATTACAAAATTCTTCAAACCATTGCCTAAGCCTTAAGATAATTAATCAAAATGTTCAAACACTTCAATTAAATTGATTTTTTATATATTTCTTTTTTTTTATTTTCTCACCTAGGAAAGTATCCCCTATAGCCCCATTCCGTATTCGCGGCATATTTATGGAACATATAGCCCGCAAATAAAGAGCTTTTACTGTAATCATGTACATGACTCAGATTGCTCCGAAATCGTAACATATTAAGAAATCGATTAATCGGTTTTCTTCCGATGACGATTGTATGTTTAAGTGAGACGCCAACTTCCTGAGAAACACCGCAGGGAAATGACTGCCATACTGTACCATTGATTTTAAATTTTTGACTCGCAGCAATAAATAACGGCTACGGGCTTCTATTTGAATTTTGGAGTGTTGTTTCAAAACAGGAGTTAATATAACTAAAGTAAACAAAACCTAAGTATTGGATTTTATTAAGAATTGTGTAATGATTCTTAACCATATCTGCCTTTACAAGAAAAAGAGATAAATATAGAGAACAATTAGAGAAAATTAATTCATGAATAATGAATTTACTAGAACCTTTGGTGACAGTGGTTAAAGAGTCCCATTATTTATAACTGAATCTAACATGTTGAAAAGATTCTATACATAAGGCTCTTATCATAAAGTATTTCGTTTCTGGTCTTATAATTTATATACATATAATAATTGTTCACTTATATGTAGTCTCCGTCCTGAACATATTTCCCGCATTGCCTTTAAAGAGTGGAATAATAAGTCAAGACTGAATCGATCTTCACCCATACAATATGACAGAGATATCAGGGCAAGTGTTGGCCTTGAACACAACAAATGAGCTATTGTTCAAGAACCCATCTCTTTCAAAAAGCTTCCAATGAACACCAGCGTTCACATTGGCCTTTTGGAGCCATGCAACAAAAATGAACAAAAGGACATTATTAGAAAAAAGGGACTCAATGCAATAGAACAATATCCAAAAAGAGACTTTGTACATGCATACACGGATGGCTCCTCTGACAAAACCATCACCAACGGGGGTGCCGGAGTGTTTTTAACTACTTCGGATGGTGACTCTCACCAGGGCAAATATGGTGCCGGGAACGTTGCCTCTAACTTCACCTGTGAGCTGAGGGCAATTCTGGTGGAGCTTAATATCTCTAAGGCCCTTCCTGCTTCCAAGCAGGCAAAAGGCCTAGTAATCTTTTGTGACTCAAAGGCCTCGCTCCAAGCAATTCTAAAAGGACATTCTTATTACACCCAAGAAATCATCTCTTGTCTTCAAGATCTTCAGATTATTAACAAGACATGTGACCTCCAGTAGATTCCAGCACACGTTGATATAGAAGAAAATGAAACTGCGGATAGATTGGCCAAGGAGGGCAGAAACCTCAACTCTGGCTGCTCTGATGTTTCTCTTCAAGATGCGAATGCAGTGGCCAGATATAGACTTAGAGAAAAATCCATTCAGGCCAAACATCTTCTCTCTGAAATAACTGCGAACAGATCTACTATTAAAACCATAACCAGGCTGAGAACCGGACACCACAGGGGTATGAAGATCGATGGATAGGGCATGAAGATCTATAGAAGCTGTGATCATTGTCCTGATACACAGCTTACGCCTACTCACATCTACGAGTGTCCGGCTATGAAGATTGGTGTATTGACAACTATGATAGATCCGTGTGGAGACAACATCAAGCAAGTAGCAGAAGAAATTTTCAAAATTCATGGACATATTTAGTTTTGACTCTCATGGACACGACAAAAAAATTGTTCACATGGCACAGTAATAGTTCTTATATGCTATCGAATGTCAATAATCAAGTGTAAACAAATCTCAGAAAGAAAACTGCTGGAAAAGCACCTTTGATTCTAAATACATTAATAATTCATCAAATTGATACAGTGATACTAAATTACATTGTACAATCAACTGCCATTTCAGCAATAAGTGATAAAAACAGATTAAGGGGTGAAAAATATTATTGAATATAACAATGTGCTATAACAGAATATGGCGCTTTTAACTGACGGAAATTATTATTCTGAATTTAATTTAGCTCAATTGTTTTAACAATATGTTTTACACTATTGGAATGTGCTGATATTCTGTAACAGTTAAGAGAGGATCTTTATTATTCCAATTCTCAGTTTCTAACAATGCATTTTGCATTATTTCAGCAGCATCAAAAATCATTTTTATCAGATTCGTCTTAGAGAAGCTCCGTTTCAATTCCATTTTCAGAACTCTCGAAGATAACAACGTTGCGCAAGTAGGTGCGCTTCTCCTTACGAGATCTGCATTTGGTGACGCATCATGGTGTGTTTTGTGCTTCGTAACATAATGAAAAAAATTTAATCTAATTTTGCGCTCATTTCTTTTCACTTCAGACAGAAGTGTAGAGTGTTAAGACAAGGATTAATGAGACTAAGCAATCAGCTGCATCAATCATTAATCATTGGTAAGATTAATCACTGATGTAGTGTTATGATCACCAAAGTCGACTAATCTATAACTATAATCTATATTTATAAGAAATTTTAATGTGTGTGTGTGTGTGTGTGTGTGTGTGTGTGTGTGTGTGTGTGTGTGTTTGTGTGTGTGTGTGTGTGTGTGTGTGTGTGTGTGTGTGTGTGTGTGTGTGTGTGTGTGTGTGTGTGTGTGTTGGCGTTCTACAGGCCAGACCGTGGGACCTGCAGCTACCAACTTTGGTACATGTATAACTTAAAGGTCGGGAATGTGCACCTCGGAGCCCTTTTTTCGAATTTTTAATTAGAATTTGTATTCATTAAAGTTTAAGCGAAATTTCGACGTTTTTCCGCTATAACTTCCGAAAATATTATTGCACAAATAGAATTTTTACATCCATTTAAAGATTTAAAAAATGAGCTATCTAAGGGTATCAGTGTTTTAATGTATAACTTAAGCTTTCATTTTTAACGAATTTTTAAAGAAATATTTTAACCATTTTTTTAGCACGTGACTGGATAAAATAAAAGAAAACAATGACGGAAGTTCAAATTTAAAAAAATATCATCACAAATTCAAGGAATGCAAACTTTTAGCACGTGATGGGATAAAATAATGAAATATAAAACGTGATATTTTCTAAAAAAGTAAATGCAAAGCAAAGGTTTCTATAATCGTTTGCAACATCTAAATCATTTATTCAATAATGTTTTACCCTTTTTCGCTTTCTTTAAAAAGAACATATTTAATATTTTGGCAACATCACCGAAAAAAAACATTTTTAATATTTTGGAAGCAAAACCAATAAATTATTAGAGCATTAAACTGAAAAAGTTTTTCCGAATAATGTTACCGACTTTTTATCTACTAACTGAATCTTTTATCTTTAACTATTTCTTAAATTTTGGCTAATGAATATGTGATTTAATTGAAAATTTTAGAACGCATTACTCATGGCGAACCAGCTGGTCTCCAAAGGCGGCTAGTTAATAATAAAAGCGAATAACTATCTGTCTGTCTGTATTAGAGTTTTATCATTTATAAGACGCTATAGATAATATCGAAAATGGTTCTTTTTAACAATGAGATCAATATTGTATTAAAATAATTCAAAAGATTTATAATACCATTTTGCGAATAAGCAATTCTCCTAATACATGAAAATTTCTTTAAGGTTTACACAGCTGGCATATATAAAAATAAATTCTTTCAACACATTGTCTATGGGTATAAATATAATTGCTACATACTTCATTAAATTACTTACTTTGTGGTATTTCTTAAGGTATCCGACTACGTTCGAAGGAAAAAAATTTGAAATATTATATTTTTTAGAAACTATTTAGGGTTTTTAGATGTATTGTCCATAATACACTATCAATACAAGAACAATTATTTGAAAATATAATATATTTTGAGAAATGGATATATTTTAGTGAAATTCAACCAAAACGGTTTGCACTCTACACTAAATGGTAATGCAACAATCCTATTTTTCATTGTAGCAATCCTATTTTTCATTGAGAAGTGGAGAAATGTGTTGTAAATTTTAATGAGATTTAACCCAAACGGTTGACACTCTACACAAAACTGTAATGCAGCAATCTAATTTTTTCTTTGTACACAATTTATAGAATATAATAATGAATGAAATGAACCAAAAGCTAAGAAAAATTTTCAGATGCTAAGATGTTATGGGTAAAAAATATGCCTATGTATGCATTTCTTACTATAAATTCACTACTTAATTTTTCTAAAAACCCCTATAATTGAAAAAGTATTTCACCAGCAATGAAACTTTTGGTTCGTTTCATTGCCCGTATTATTTAAAACACACGCCGAAATTTTTATGTAAATATCTCTATTAGTTTTGTGAATATCGTGTTAACGGTGGAGAATTTTAATGATTATTAAACTTTAGAGAAAATTGAAGCTAAAGACAAATTTTAGCTGAAAAATATGTTACACTGGATTATAGGTCAAACCTTCCTTTTCTTAGAAAAGATAAACTGTTTTGGAAACAGAAATGACAGAACTACAAGAAATAAGAAGAATTTGATAAAATTTGCCAATGTGGTCGATAACCAGTGTTTTTAACATAGTCGGATACCTTAAAATAGAGAATAATTTATATAAACCTTATAGAGTTTAGTTTAGTTATATTAATGTCCCGATAAAGCAACACGAGGGCTGTTTTGGGACAGACCTTATCATTTTGAACCATGGTCAGATGACGAGGACGACACCTGAACTGGCACCCCCCTCTCCACACCAGCGGGAGGACGTTTGACCTGACAGATTTAACTTGCAAGAGACCTCCTCACAGGACGGTTCGTCGGTAGAATCGAGTCTCGAACTTGAAACCCTCCGGTTCCGAAGCCGAGACCTTACCACCAGGCATGCAACACAGCAAGAAAGTATTGAATGTTTAGAAATAACTAAATATTCAAATTACGTTCACAATTCTACTGTCTACGTGTTTCTTAAAAAATTAAAGCACGTGGCAGCGATGTCCTGAATTTAAATGTCAATTTCACCGCAGCCCTATAAATCTTATTGAATTCTAGTTTTAAAGGAATGATAGTTTATTTCTGGTAAGTATTATCTCTTACCTTAATTTAATTTATTTAATGTCCCTTTTCATATACAAGGAATCCTTGTCACTTTTAACTCTAATAATTGGAAGCGTGCAAGATAAAAAGCAGCTTTCATTTTCATCAAGTCCCCCTTACCATTCTTTGGGATAAAATTTAATTTTACAGTTTAAAAAGCACTAACATATAGAAGCGTTAGATGAAAGTTTTGGTGTTGGAAAAAGTACATTTTCTAATTTTGTCTCTAGTTGTTTCAGAATTACACTGCATAAAATGATTTAATAAAATGAAAGCTTTCTGCAACGAGCAATTTCCTTATGAAGCAAAACAAGGAACACATGAAAGGTCGTTATTAAGGCTTCTTGATTTTGGAATATAAAATACTTATTAAAACAATTCTTATCCATTATTACAGAGTATTAGGACTTTTAAAAAAAGAATCTACTTTAAAAAAAAAGTTTCTTCCTTCCTTTCCTCCTTTCTTTTTCTTACAATTTTTTTTTTTTTTTTAAATGCAATTTGGATTTGTTTAAGAGCTTTCAAACTTGCTTAGTGCTCTTTCGATGAACGGAAGTATTTTCCTTTCAATTTTGGTTTTTAGTTATTAAAAAAAGTCTGTAAGTCCTTTCATTGGTAAATGAAAGAAATAAGCAGTAATATCATCGATTTTAATAAAAATATTTTAAATTAATGCAAACAAAATATCCGATTTTGTTTATATAGTTACTAATATTCAATACTGATACTCTGTGCTATAAGTCTCATCGCAGGAAAGATAGTTTTACAAATATTTCAGTGCTTGCTAAATGGATGCCGAGTAAATGACCCCAGCCTTTGGCGATCAAATTGGCAACCACTTCACAACTCCAAATTTGTTTATATTGTTACTAATATTCAATACTGATACTCTGTGCAATAAATCTCATTGCAGGAAAGATAGCATTACAAATATTTCAGTGCTTGCTAAATGGATGTCGAGTAAATGACCCCAGCCTTTGGCGATAAAACTAGCAACGACTTCACAGCGCCAAATTTGTGGTGCCCTTGCAACGAACTTAATGACAATAGAGACCAAAACGAAAGAGCTAGAATATTGAAAACATTATTCGACATCTAGATTAAATGTAAGGATATGTTATCTTTGCAGAGGCTTTTTTGTAAACTTAACCGTGATAGTCTGGTTGGTAGAGCATCAGTCTAATAACCGAAAGGTAAAGAGTTCTGTCCTCGCCTCGGCCAAAGACTGCCGTGTTGGGGCACGTTAAATAGGTCGTGACTGCAAAATCCTCCAAGTTCCCATAGCAAAATTTACCACTGGGTGTACTCAGAGATCCAGTCTTTGATTTGGATTTAAATTCTGATTTGTGGATGGATGAATTTGACCACCCCTAAAAAGGAGTGTGTCATGTGTGTTCGAGCAAAGTCGTACTTTCACCTGAACGGTGCTCGTTAATAACGAAAGGCGTGCACTTCTGCCTTCATTCGAAAGAGCTCCCCTCATTCGGGCTTGGTATGACCAAGTGGCTTTAGACCCACCCACCACTACCACTACGGAAACTCTACAAAGCTGAAAGCTAGCAACTTGAGTTCAAACGAGTAATTAAGCGAGTTCTTTCTTTAAAGTGCTGATTCACAACGGGTCTTTAAAGTGCTTTGTTCTGTTGAGAATATTTAATAAAGATTTGCAGCTGCTTATTACAAGCATAATTTCGTGTTTTCTTCGTCTGTGTTTTGTTTGTCTGAGTAGAATGAAGCGTTGCTAGTAATTAAGCGTGTTTTACTTTTCCCAGTACAGTATACAAGACATAATCGAGATATTTTATATAACTGCATGTGTTCTTCTATGTTTCATGCCAATTCCTCGTTATCATGTAAACGCAACTTTTCTATACATTAGTCTAAATTTAGGAATACGGTCATTATCAATCAGAAATTAAAAGGCTATGTCAACTATTGCAGAAATCCTTCCATATATAGTATCTATGGCATTTTAAAACCTCCATTTCATTGGAAAGTGAGACTCATATATTTCTACTATTCGGGAAAAAAGATGATCAACTTTTATTTTGTTTCTAATGGTGCTTTTGCACATATATATTTGTTTTCTGCTTCTTTTAATAAAAAATAATCAACGAAACACAGCTGTAAAACAAACAAGAATTGTTATTATAGTAAACAGATACACACAAGAAGCAAATCAGTGAACCGTAACAGACGAAGTCCTCAGAGAGAACTCCACTGGATGAGACACTTCTCGCAACTATTCAATGTCTCAAACGTCTGCTACTTACTCACTTGAGCTGACGTTGTCTACTGTCTCACTACTAACGCAACACTGACTGATTATTCAGGACACTGCTCAATATTGCCTTAATATTCGACTCAGTAAATTGAGCCAACATTTTTTATTTTGTCACCAAAGTCGCCAAATTTGTTGTTAAGTTAGCAAATTCTAGGGAAGTTTAATTGTCTCTAATCAGGCATCTGTTCAACCTACAAAAGAGCTATATATAAAAGTGTTTTCATTCCGATTAATCAACAGCGTTGGGAAGTTAATTCACAATTCGGAGCAATATTGAAAAATAAAATATTTTTCCTTGTAAAATATTTTTTATTTATTTTAATTCAATGTTTATATAAAGAGTTTATAAGAAGCATATATGTGGTGCCAGGTATATCTTTTCCCGCCATTGAGCGTCACCTGTGACCTCACTTCCCCCCAATAAGTGACGCCTGTGACCTCATTTCCAGCCACTAAGCAGCCCTCTGGTGGAGAAAACATGAGCAAAGTGCAGTTCATGTCTGGACGAGTCATGAATACAACGTTCTAAAACAACAGAAGACTATGTAAAGATGGAAGACGAAATTACGACGCATTGTTAAAAGGCGAACTTGGTCATCCATTCCATCCTGTAAATGAGTCATCACCATTTGTTCATCCTTAATCTAACTTCATTGTCATCTATTAAATTCTAAAGTATCATCTGGACTCGTTATTGCTTGGCCATCACGACACTCCCACATATATTACGACAAATATCAAAAATTCAATTCCTTATTACCATCAAACAGAAGTTTTTTTAAAAAAACTCATATAAAAAATTGAAGCTTAAGAGTAATTTCAAATAAAATGGGGGGAAAAATATAATAAAACTTTTTAAACATATTTTTGAACTCAAATGCAAAGTTTTTTCCGAGATACTGACTTATTTGCTGGTCAGCAGATTTTAACGATGTAAACTACAATCGACTGCAATGGAACTTGAAAACATGAAAACAAAATTTATAATAATTTCCTGATTTTTAAATGATACTTCATTTTAAATTAAATGTATCTGAGAGTAGAGTTTTTGCTAATGAAACAAAAGCACAAGAAAGAATTATTCTAAAAACAGAACGAAATAAAACTGGAAAGTTTACGATCTACTTAGTCTAGTTAATTACCTGGTCCAATATGGTTGGTAAAGTAAAAAGAGAAATCCATTGGAAGATATTAATATTTAATGTTTATATGGATAAAAAGAAATATATATATCTTTTTTCTTCCTGTTTTATTTGCGGGTTTTTTTCAGTAATTTCGTTTGATAGGCACATTTCATCTGAAATGTTTTAAGTAAAAAATGAAAAAAATTTACAATTATTTTACTTTTCTAACATTTCATGGTTTCCGCACAATTATATGCTCCACCGTGCCCCAGGGGCAATTTCTCGAAGAACTTGATTGATGATCTTTTGATAAATTCCGACTATGAGCGGACCAGTATTTTTACCCTTTTCTACGCATGTTCTACTATTGGTCGGCATATAATTGGCAGAGTGTAGCCCCACCCCCTCTTTAAGGTGTTTTTAATTATATCCACATGATTTCATCTTCATGACGTTAGAGCATTTATGCGCTCGTCCTAACTAAATCAATTTAAGGTATCCGACTACGTTGAAAACACTGGTATTCGACCACATTGGCGATTTTTTTTAAAAAAAGAAGGGTTATTTCTTGTAATTCGGACTTTTCTCTTTCCAAAATGTTTTTTCTTAGAAAAGGAAGGTCTAACCTATTATCCACAGGAATTTTCAGAAAATTTTATTTTTCAGCTAAAATTTGTCTTTCACTTCAATTTTAATTTTCTTAAAAATTATCTACCATTATTAACATGATATCCCAAAAACTAATGGAGGTATTCACATAAATATTTCAGCGTGTGTTTTGAATAAAATAGGCAATGAAATGAATCAAAAGTGTGATTGTTGATGAAATACTTTTTCATTTATAGGTTTTTTTTTTTTAAATTAAGCTGCTAATTTATGGAAAAAATGTATATATACGTATATTTTTGCACGTAACTTCTTTGCATCTCAAAACGTTTCTTATATTATTGTTCATTTCAATCATCATTATATTCTATAACTTGTGTCCAAAGAAAAATAGGATTGCTTCATTACAATTTTGTGTAGAATGTTAACCAGTTTTGGTTAAATTTCACTAAAATTTACCACAAATTTTCCTAATAATAATATTTTTGTATTTATATTGTTTATAATTAACAATACCTCTAAAAACCAAAAATAGTTTTAAAAAAATCAAATTTTTCAAAAATTTTCCTTTGAACTTAGTCGGTTACCTTAAGTTTTAACTTTTCCTCAAATATCACTAATTAAAGTTCTATTCCAAATTATGATGTTTAGGTGCTCGTGACCACTTTGTCACATCGCTGAACTCCGGAACATCACGACGTTGTCGTTGTCGTCGGCTCATGGCAAGTATTTGTATCGATGTTGTATGGTACAACAACATGACGTGATATAATATTGGGGTTTTATTTTACTACGCATGCGCTTGTAGAATTTTTTATTTATTAATTTTTTTTACTTGAAAATACTGATCACCTATGATAGATTAATTCGTCACGTTTTGTTCTTTCTGATGTTTATTTTTCCATTTTATTTACTTTTTTTTATATAGTTTTCCAGATTCAGGTACGTTGAACTTTATTTTATTTTATCATGTTTCTTTGTGTAAATATTCACCATTTTAATACGATGCGCAGTGAAAAGGGAAAACTGAGGGACGCCAAAACTACAATTTATAGTTAATCACGGAATGCCTGAATCTACTTTATGAAATTGTGGCAATAATGGCAAACTTAAAGCAGTCTCTTTCTACGCATGCGTTGTTTTACTGACCCTCTTACAACTGGTCGAGTGTAAACCCACATTAAGGATATTCCTTTTGCATAAATATCCTTATCATAATCATATCACAATCTCATGAATTTTCTTTTAAAAGCTAGATTAATCTGTTTTAAACAAGAGATGAATAAAATTTGTTTTTATTTTATACTAGTCACCTTTGGCGACCAGCTTGTTCGCCATGAGTAATGCGTTCTAAAATTTTCAATTAAATCATATATTTATTAGACTAAATTTAAGAAATAGTTAAAGTTAAAAGATTCAGATATTAGTAGTTAAAGAGTCGGTAACTTTATTCGGAAAAACTTTTTAAGTTTAACGCTCTAATAATTTATCGATTATGCTTCCAAAATATTAAAAATGTTTCTTTCGGGGATATTGCCAAAATGTTAAATATGTTTTTTTAAAAAAGCGAAAAAGGGAAAAAATTATTGAATTAATGATACAGATATTGCAAACGATTACATAAATAAGCCATTAAGTCGGGGTTTCAATGCATATCCTGTCTAAATTCAATCAGGTTTATTGCAAATAAAGATAATTTATGAAATTAATGATATAGGTATTGCAAACAATCATAGAAACATTTGCGTGGCATTTATTTTTTTCGAAAATATCACATTTTTTGTTTCTTTTATTTTATTCAGTCACGTGCTAAAAGTATCATTTCTTTAGATTTATTTTGCGATGATAGTTTGTTTTATTCGAACTTCCGGCATTCTTTTATTTTATCCAGTCTCGAGCTAAAAACATGGTTAAAATATTTCTTTAAAAATTCGTTAAAACTAGAAGCTTACGTTATAAATTAAAAAATCTGATACCATTAGAAAGCTAATTTTTTAATCTTTAAATGAATATAAAAATCATGTTTGTGCAATAATATTTTCGGAAGTTATAGCGGAAAAACGTCGAAATTTCGCTTAAATTTTAATTAATTCAAATTCTAATTAAAAATTCGAAAAAAGGGCTCCGAGGTGCACATTCCCGACCTCCAAGGTATACATGTACCAAATTTGGCAGCTGTAGGTTCAGCGGTCTGGCCTGTAGAGCGTCAACACACACACACACATTGAGCTTTATTATAAGTATAGATTTATCTAATATTTCCCAAATTCACAAGTTAAATGTATAATGTGAAGGGTTGAAGTTGTAAATGTTAATATTAATGGCTGAAGTTACAATACATTAGATTCTATAAGCAAATTCACAAAAATATATGTTTCAGTTTATATCATTATTTATTATATTTTTATTACATAGATCATTATTTATTATATGGTGGTGGGTCTAATGCCACTTGGTCATACCAAGCACGAATGAGCGGAGCTCTCTCGAATTAAAGCAGAGGTGTGCGGCTTTCGTTGTTAACGAATACCGTTAAGGTGGAAGTGCGGCTTTGCTCGAACACAAATGACACAACCCTTTTTAGGGGGTGGTCGAATTCATTCATCTATCAGAAGGTCAGAATTTAGATCCAAATCAGAGACCAACTCATCCCTGATTCAGTACCCCCAGAGGTATCGTTTGTTATGGGAACTTGTAGGACTTTGCAGTCACGACCTATTTAACGTGCCCCAACTGCCATTAACCAACACGGCGGTCTTTAGCCGAGACGAGGACACAACACGTTACCTTTCGGTTACGAGACTGACGCTCTACCAACCAGGTTACCGCCGCCTCATTTATTATAATTTCATAACATATATCATTATTTATTAAATTTTTATTACATACATCATTATTTATCATATTTTTATCGAACTCTCAAGAGTTTTGTTTTGAATGCTAAATTTTTGATAAATTATTATTTTCTGCTGCTTAGTACATTATAAGAAAGTGTTCTAAACTTCTTTAAAGAGCATTTCAAAATGCAACAAAACATTAGTTCACTTGATAATCATTTTCCTTTTATTCTTATATATTTAAATACATATTATTTAAATCATTGTAAATTTACATAGTAATTATTACCAGGCGGCTTTCAAAATTTAAACAGAATCTATCAATTTCTTCATAATTAACCACTAAAAATATTAAAACAATCTGTAAGTGCCAAACTACAGAATTCTATAATGTCAGGAAGTGGATTAAATTCTATTTACCAACTGGGAAGAAGAAGTTATATAAAAGCGAATGGAAACAACATTTCCTGTTTGAAGTATAAACTTTCGTTCCTGTCATATTTCTCAAACAGATGATGTTTCTTCTAAAAGTTCCCTCGTGTGTATTCACGTAGTAATGGATGACCCCCATCCATTTTTGCGTTATCTCTTTTCCGACAACCACCGCGGCTCCGCTATTAATCTTTCTCTCTTCAACACGTTTATACGTGCCTTCAACATTGTGAAAGAATAAAAATGTAATATTATTCGAAGCGGTGCAGAATCTGCAATTATATTTGTTATAATTGTGTAATTACAAAGGGGGGAACCATAAATCTATCATTGATAATTAAAAAATTATTACAAAAAGAACCATTGAATAAAATATGATAAAATTTCTACCTTTGAATAGCCTTGTTCTTATTTTTTTTGCAAACCAAAAGATTAAGCTACTAAGACAGAAATAATGATTTTGCAATGAATTTTTATCAAAATGGCGGCAAAAAAGAATACTTTTTACTTTGGAATATTCATGTCCTTATTTTTTTAATCTAACGGATTAAGCTACTGATACATAAATAATGATATTGCTATAGATTGTTATCAAAATGGAGTCAATAAAGGCAAATTGTTAATCAAAGAGGCAAATTGTTAATGCGATTGCTGCGTATCAGTCTGAATTGAAGGAGCATTAAATTTGGTGTTCTGTTTAGTTTAGCTATATTAACGTCCCGTTTAAAGCAACACGAGAGATATTTTGGGACGGACCTCGTCATTTTGAACCAAGATCAAATAACGAGGACGACACCTGAACTGGCACCCCCCTCTCCACACCAGCGGGAGGATGTTTGGCCTGACAAATTTAACGTGCATGAGACCCCCTCACACGACGGTTCTTCGGTGGAATCGAGTTACGAACCTGAAACCCTTCGGTTCCGAAGCCGAGACTTTTACCACCAGGCCACCGCGGCTCGTCTCCTTTCTGTTATACGGACCCAACAAAAATCGCCAAATAGTCTTCAGTTGGAAAAAAGTAAAATGTCACCAAATAATGCAAAATTACGTCAAATATCACGTAGTTTTGGCGACTTTGTTCACATTGGTAATATTTGTTTTGACATTCGCTTCTCTTGGTGACTTGACTCGCTTTTGCTTCACGTTGGCGACATCGTGCGTCTGTATAACGGAAATGTACCAATTTACGCCATATTCAAAATTTTTCGAAACGAATCAAGTTTTTAAAAATTTATACTATTTATAAATTTATATCTACGTATAAAACAAGTGTTATATAATTATAGTTAACCATACGCAATATACTTCACAAAATCTTTAAACATGTATCTCTTATATATATAAACATAATTTTTTAAGCAGAAGCTACGATCATAACACAGAACGACACACAACGAAATGAGGAAAGGCTAATGAAAAAATTGTCCCTCAAAGTATATACAGTGAGAATTTAGTATCCATTTCCAACACGTGTCAATCACGGGCAAGGGAATCTTAGGGATCTTTTTAGATGAATTTGTTTAAGTCAACAATATTTTATCCCTTCACTCGGAGCGTGGGAAGCAATTTTAGAGCTCGTTTTCAATTAATTAAATAGAAAAGGTGAGATGC
>JAPMOQ010044248.1:206498-216683 GCA_026543055.1 Argiope trifasciata
ATAGGCATTTGATTATGGAAACAGCCTATGTGGAAGTATCACAAATAGGCATTTGTTTATTTGCTAGCCTTTGACAGCAAATTGATTTGAAAGAATTTTGCTTTCAAAATTTTCAATTGCATACATTTGCGAATTAAATCTTAAAAGACTCTTTGCAAATTATTTTTAAACTTCAAATTTGGATAAATGTATTACTCGTAAGAATTTAGAAGCTTTACACCTTTCTGCTCGTTGTATAATGAGATCTTTGTATTTATCCAAACATCATTATATATACAATTTTTTCATAAGAAACAGCAAGAATTGTTTAAAAATGCATGCATTATAAAAATTACTAGCTTAAATTCATTTGTTAACTTAGTCTTAAAAGATTCTTTGCAAAATATTTTTAAACTTCAAATTTGGATAAATGTATCACTCGTAAGAATTTAGAAGTTTTACACCAGAGTTTCCCAAACTTTTTTGTGTCGTAGACCCCTTGCCATGTTTTTCCGTATTGAATAGACCCCCTACTTACCTGATATTGATTTCCTGTAAATTTCTAACTGTAGTGAAGTTTATTGTTAAACACTTAAAGTAAAAACACATGTTAATTTATACATTTATTAATTGAATTTAAATTTATACTACTCAAAATAAAATTTCGTATCTGTTATGTAAAATCTATGTAACATGAAATAAACATAAAATAAACTAACATAAGCAAAAAGTCAATATTTTTATTGAGAAGGATGAGCCTGATACTTTAACAATAAATTATCAACATTTGGCGTCAATTTTGTAAGGGTTAATCTTAAATCTCCTCGGTTAATGATGTCCAGTCTGTTTCTTTTATTCGTTAAGAGATTAGTAACAGCGCTAAACTACTATCAGTGTATGTGTTGAGATGTACTATCGTGGATCCCCATTTTCATTTCATGGACCCCCAAATTTTTTTTTCGCTGACGTAGACCCCTTGCAGGTTGTCATAGACCCCTAGGGGTCGATATAGACCACTTTGGGAATCACTGTTTTACACCGTTCTGCTCATACAACGAACTCTGTATTTCTGAAGATATCATTATGTATACAATTTTATCACACGAAAAAGCAAAAATTGTTTAAAAATGATTGAATTTTAAAATTATTACTTTATAAGTAGATAATCTAAGTATAAAATTTACGAATATCATGTCAAGAGGGTAAGATTTCTGCATATTAACAACGACTTTGGCTTCAACTAAATATGCAGGGAAAAAGAATTCCATCACAAAAAAATTATACCTAGACAGTATGAAAAATTCCAAATTATACACCTTGTTCACAAAACCCTTCTTGTGGAATTATATAAATTAGTATGTAAGTCTGTGAACACGATAATTCAAAATTACAATGAGCACGAAATTTTACAAACATTCTTTAGAACAAAACTACAGATTTCGATCGTAACTTTTATAAAATTTGCCTACGAATCTGACCGTCTGTCTTTCCATATGCATTTGAGAGTGCACTTCAGACTAGTGTTGCTTCAAAACGGGACGTTAATATGACTAAACTGAAACATTGTAATACAGCGGATTGTTTCGAATACAGTAAAAGCTCTTTATTCGCGGGATATATGTTCCATAAACATGCCGCGAATACAGAAACCGTGAATACGGAATGGTCATTTATATGGGATTATAAGGGATACGTTCGTAGGTGAAAAAATTAAAACACCAACAACAAATATATAACAAATATAAAATAAATTATTATTTCCCGTCTATTCATTTTTCTTATTCATGTTTCCGGTGGATTATTGTATTCAATGGAGTCGTCCATTCTGTATTCGTATAATTTGCTGCAATCTTTAACCGTTACATTAAAATGGATGAAATAGTCTTTGAGATCTGCCATCTTTGCGTCAGATTCAAATGAATCTTCGGAATGAGGTGAGTAAATCTTCATTTCTTAATCGTTAGTGCTACCTTATTTCTTAGTCGTTAATTCTACAAATATACTTTATTCATTGAGTAATAAGGTTGCTTTCATTCTGTTTGTTTATATTCTCAAAAACACCGATCGCGGCGAAGCCGGCTTACGTCACAGTCCTCGGCGATATCATTTAACAATATACTTTAGGCAAAGTTGTAATAAGACCTATTTTACTTTTTTATTAGACCATTTGACGGCTTTTACAAAGGATGTTGGGTTGGATACCTATTGGAATCCTTTTATTATTATGTACGTACTTATTAGATCCGCGTATAAAGAAATTCTTAGCCGCGAACAGAGGAATTGGGTCACATTTTTTTAAATCCGCGAATAGTGAAAATGCGAATGAAGGAAGCGCGAATGAGGAGCTTTTACTGAATCATGTTCAACTGAGTGCATTCCTGATTTTTTGGGTTTAAGTGATCAGTACCTATATAGGTAAGGTTAAAAAAATATGTATATAAGGGATATGGGATACGTATCGATATATTTTCTAGAAAAAAAAAATCACAATTTTACAAAAAAAAAAAAAAAAAAAAAAAAAAAAAAAACCCAGGAAATTACTGAACAAAGCTCGTTCTTCCATATATTTTTCGGCCTTTTGCTGGTGTGGTGTCGAAGTTTGAAGAGGATGATGCCAGCCCAGGTATCGTCCTTCTCATCCGGCAGTGGTTCAAAGATCTCTCCCAAACTAACCCAACTTTTGCATTTAAAATTGGACGTTAATATAACTAAATTCCATATATTTGTGCAATTCAAAGATGAAACTAAAGAATTAACTCTCCCGTTGATTAGGGTTTAATAATAAATTAATGAACTGAATGTTACACTTAATTATAGTCAAGATTTTAAAAGTATGACATAAATTTGTAACTACATATCCCCTACATCGAGAATTACACTACCTAGAGTAATTACATTTGCTGTATCTAACTAACTCATCCGATACACAGCAATTCTAAATAGAGAGCATCGTCAGACTAATCCCAATTACACTGTTAAACTATTAAGCAATAAAGGCAAAGGGGTGGTTCTCATTACTGGACCTTTCGCTCAATTAAAACTTTAAAACACGGGATGTTGCTGTCTCTGAACCTACGCACAAATTAAATAGTTACAACAGAATATATATATGCCAGTTAATGGTGTTATCGAATTGAATAGGGCGAGTGAGCAAATGTTAACACTTTATAAGCAGCTGCTTTCTGTGTAGAAAATGTCCGGGAAAATTTCATCATTTCAAAGAATGAGTTGCATATGTTTATTTATTTATTTTTTCACATTTTTGCTTCATATTGTTTTTCTAAAGCAAACTGTACAATATAATAATATTAGATTTTAAAATTACTTAGTGTTCTCCGTGTGTTGGAAATTCGATGTCTTATTTTTACTTTCTCATATGTGTAGTAAAGAAATAGTCCAATAATCGACAAAAAAAAAATCGAATTCAATATTTTGACAAATTTTCAGATCTCCCTTAGCTAAGGAAACACATTTTTGAGAAATGATCGCCAATCTGTCTCTCACAAACGCATCCCACCAAACAGATAAAATTTGGTGCGGTCTTTATATCAAATATCTGCACTTCTATCAAATTGTGAGAAAATTTCGCTCAGAGGAAATTTGTCTCTCCAACTGTCAGAATGTAATTTAATATTTGTTTATGTGATTTGATTCTTTTTGATTTCATTAATTATTTTATTTGTATCTTTTTTATTCTTTGTATACTTGTTCATATGTATAAATGAATACTTAATATAGATGGCGCAGTATGCTCCAACCCTTAAGTATGCTTGTAATGTGAGGGAAGCGCTATTGAGATTTTTTTGTCAACAACTCTATCCGGTGTTGGTGTGTAACTGGTGCAAGCAGGCACCCGCTCGCTCTCCGTTAGCGGCAAAAAAGTATTATTTGTTCGCTCTTTGTGAGCGACACTTTCTATATTTCACTACATATATCATGTGTTTCCTCGTATTCCTGTGATCGTCGTCCAAGTTTTGTATACATATATCTGTGAGTGAGTGTGAAAATAAACAAGACAAAGAAGAATTTTTCCTTTTATTTAATACACACACACACACAGCGTTACTTGCATAAACAACATTCGAACTTTAAAACGAAGAGAGCCAGATGAAAAAAATTAGTTGCAAGAATTATTATCTATAGTCTAGATTAACTCCAAATTTTATGCCAAATTTAACAAAGGGTTGACTGTCTGTTAGTGAACATTTTCAGAAACATGCAAACGTGACAACTCAAAAGTGCAGAGAGTTAAATATCACATTTAGTATGGTATTTTGTGATTACTTTTATAGTTTTGTGTAAAATTTTTATTTCGGTCTTTGGGAAAAAAGCATTTAATGTACAAGTTCGATTTTCAGATGCTATTAACAGCATGCCTGGGTTGAATCGCCAAATATCTCGCCAAGGATGACACGATAGATGCAGCAAAAATGCTATATCCACGCCAAAGGCTCAATTCGTTCCCTGAGATAACATCTTTATTGAAGATTATGCAAGATAGTTTGGGAGTGAACACTCCTACTTGTTCAGCAATAAAATAAATTCAATCAAGATGGCGTTCAATTTCTTAGTCATTGAGTTTCTTTCATTCAAACATTTCATATTCAAAAAAAATTAAGGGAGGAAGAAAGAAACCAGCTGGGGTGATCCCCAAAACATTCTCGCATATTTTTTTATATATATAAAAAAAGTAAGTCCCAGGGAACACCCTTCTTCTTCTTGCATAAAGCCGACCACCTTGCCACAACTGAACGCAGCAGTATCGACAGGATTTGTTGTGGTCGACTGCTGAATAAGTATTGTCCAACCTTACATTGACCGAACAGTCAAACTAACATTCCTTTCGGGGTTGTCAATAGCTGTCTTTCTCCGCATCTGCACTCTCTCAAACAGTTGGAATGAAATTATCCATCTTTAACATCATATCATTCAGGGTTTTGAAATGACCTGGTTCCATCAGTACTGGACTTAAATCATTATTGACAATCTTCAGGTCCTTCCTTAACTCTGAGATCTCCATACATTCCATTAAATAGTGGTTAACCGTACCCATTTCTCCACAAATGCATTCATTTTCCTGCGCTCTTCCAAATCTTTGGAAATATGCAGGAAATCTCCCAGATATTATTTGGATTATAAGTGGATGGTATTCTAGAGAACGCCCTGCATTGCATTGGTAGTTGCAAAACTGACCTTTGGCTTGAACTTTTAGCATCTGTGTCAAATTTAATGTGTGATCCATGGCGAAGTGCTTTGGCGATTGATTCCTGGCAGACGGTTAAATAGTATCCGAAAATTAAGTTTGTACTTGAGATGCATTTCAACTGATTAAAACTAAAATTAGACACTAAACTACATTTGTAGTCAAATTTGATACATTTATATCATTTGTTTTTGAGTAATCGCCTTTACATGTTTCTGAAAGCATAGATCAGCAGATGGTCAACTCTATTAACTGAAATTCGATAGATGTCTTCATTATAGGAGTTACAAAAATTTATCTCTCTGGCAATCTTTATCTTTTAATCATCGTGTTAAGTTATATTCAAAACTCCGGGAAGATCCTGCTATTCTCCTTTGAGATTTCAAAAATCACAAATCTGAAAAAAATCATGTTCTTACATAATAATAAATTTAGAATTTCAATGTTTCACCAACATTATAAAACAAACAGCATATGTGAATAACTACAAAGAATTATCCCTTAATTGTTTGGGAGTGTTTTACTAAAATTATAAATAAAATTAATAAAAAATATAATCTTTAATTTTTATCAAATTAAATGAAAAAGATTTTTAGAAGAATATAATGTAAAATTTATTCTGTATGGTGATTTGAAGACTAACTTTCATATAATCAACAACAACAAAAAAAGATTACTAAAATTTAAATGAAATAAATTATAATCAAGATGAGAAATCTTTCAAAAACTTTTTCAAATTCTAATTTGATTTCGATACATTTTCTTCTTTAATCAAATTTTCCTTACTTATGTTATTATTACTCTATTTATAGCGTTGATAAAAGTCTTCTGTTAAATTCATAGCCCAAAAAATGAAATCTCAGAATAATATGTGTAGCATATAAAAAAATGGCAGAAAAAAAATAATCGCCAGAAATAGCACTCGATTTAAATAATATAAACGAAAAATATTCTTTCCACCCACGCCATAAGACATTCAGACGTTCGAATAGGTGAACGTAACAAATGGCCACATCTCCTTTATGACGTCGGAGATGACGTTTAATGACGTCGTTAGTGGTTTCGACGAATGAAAACCATCTCATAAAACTTCGTCCGAAACGCTCTATTTCAAAAGAACACAAAAAGAATCGATTCAACTTCTGTACGAATGCAAAACAGGAAGAAACGAACTCCGAGATTTAAAAGTAAACGAGCGACAGGGGCGCCATCTGTTGCTCAGTTATTATACTTTCGTTGGTTTTTCTGAAAAGACATTTCGCCAGGTAAAAGGAGGAGGAAGTCACGGTTGGGGGGGATAGCAACAGGTGTGGGGGCCAACAACAGGTGCGGCGGTCGATTCCTTTTCAGATCGATGTTCCTGCTTCCTGATTCCTTACCTTGGATAAAAATAGCAGACGATATCTGTACTGGAATTCTCGATGTTGGAAATTCTTAACGTTCTTCTTTTAAACACATGGTGTCGATGTTTGTGAAAGCTCAAAGTGCTAGCTTAGTTTAAAGTGAAGTTAATTTCCTACCTGATGGTTCAGGATAAGCGATTTAATTATTTATTAAGCTGATCTCAGGAAATAATATATTAAGTAAAGAGACAGAAGTGAAGTATTCTATCGAAGGATATTAGAAGTTACTCTTTTGTTTTTGTAGATTTCAGCTGGATGAAGATTAAATGATTTATTAGATTTTGATGACGAGAGAATTTAAAATATAAACCGAGTTTAAAGATCAGATGATAATGATTAGATGTCAAATATTGTAGTTTTATAAATGGAAAAAACATTACAAAATAAAATTAAGGACATAAAATGTTTTTTTTTATTTCACTTTTCTTTGTGTAGAATTCAGCTGGAATGCAAATTAAAGCAAACGATTTATTAGATTTGACGTCAAAAGAAATTAAAATCTGCTCAGAATTTAAAAACTAAACGATTAATGATTAAATGTCAAATATTATAATTCTAAAAAGGAAAAAAAAATAAATAAAAATCGTTGAATTTTAATTAAAACTAAAGAAATTCTGTTTGAGAAAAAAAAAATTATAATCCGCATTCGGGTTTTTTTTTCTTTAAAACAAATATTTAGGAATTTTCTTTAAAATAATTAATTTCATGAACTTATAAAAATAATATCATCCAACATTTTTCTGAAATTATTTAAATCTCAAAACTTCCAAAGGATCTAGAAACTAGTTAAGAGTGCTTTTTTTAAAGATTCCATTTTTCTTAAAAAATATTTTAAATTTTCCAAAATTGTATAGCAAAAGATTTACTGCTTTTTTTCTGATGATAAATAAATTAATGAAGTGACTTAAAAATACTTTTTTCCTTCAGAATTCAGGAAATTTTATATTTAAACACATGAAATGCAGTTTGAAGAATATGAATAATTCAAAAATTATTCACATTAAAATAATGAAAGTACTACTGAAAATTATGCGGCTTTTTATTATTAAGCATTAACACCCAGAGCATTAAAGTTTTTTAAATTTATTTCAATAAAATTTTACGATTTGCAAATTAATGTTTATTATATAAATATTCAAAAAAAAGGTATGCATATTATTGCCATGAAAGTCGACATCACGATTTTCTGTAAATTTAAACACAATAACTTCGGTAAAACAAATTTTTGAATTTATGTCTCTATGTAAGCATAATAATTCCAAATTTCAGTAAGCTAGACTAGGTGTGCCCAAATATTTAAAATAATAGTTTATCTTATAGAAACCGAATTCACAGTCAGAAATTTTCATTCCCTGTTTAATTATTTCTTTAGAAGAACAGCACATTTTCTTTCTATCAGTGATTTTATGAAGCAAAATCAAAATTCTGTGAAAAGAATATAACTAAGTATGTGGTTACAGCTTGCAAACTGAGTAGAATACATGCAATAAAAAGTATCTAATTAAGTGGACGTGATCTGAGCTAAGGAATATTTTATGCCCATACTACATTTTAGCGAATTATATACACTAAAAGCTCTTTATTCGCGGGCTATATGATCCATAAATATGCCGCGAATACAAAAACCATGAATACGGAATGGTAATTTATATGGGATTATAGGGGATACGTTCCTAGGTCACAAAATTAAAAATAAAACAAATATATAAAAAAATCAATCTAAATGAAGTTTTTGAACATTTTGATTAATTATCTTAAGGCTTAGGCAATGGTTTGAATAATTTTGTCATTTTCTCTTGCTTGGCAGTTTTTAAAGCTCCTTCCAATCAGACTGATACGCAGCAGTCGCATTAGCAATTTGCCACTCAAAAACAAGACTTCGTTCCATAGATGTTCATAAAGAAATCGCAAAGCTCATTTGCCATTCTTAAACCTTCACTAAGGTTTTTCAATTAAATGTCACGTTTCCAGTGCTTGTTGAAGCTTCTTCTTCAATGGGCTGTGAATTTAACATTTCCTCCAAGTCGGTGTAAGTCAGATCTTCATTTTGCGATTCAAGCCATTCCTGAATGTCACTTTATTCCATCTGTTCGAACCCATCTCGTCTTATTCCATTTGCGATTTCGGCTATGTTTTCAGTTTGCATTTAACAGCATACTTTAGACAAAGTTGTAATAAGATCTGTGTTACTTTTTTTATTAGTTCATTTTACTTCATTTTTAAAGGATATTGGTTCGAATACCTATTGGCATCCGTTTATTTTTATGCAGTACTTATTAGAACCGCGAATGAAGAAATTGTTAGCCGAGAATATCGGAATTGCGTAGCATTTTTTAAATCCGCGAATAGTGAAAACGCGAATGAAGAAAGCGCGAATAAGCGGCTTTTACTGTATATGAAAAATATTGTACACTAAATATGGGAAACTCTCAGTTAGATGAAAATATTTGATATGTAACCATTTCACTACCATAATTGATGTATTGTATAAAATTTCGCCTGAAACCAAACAAAAAAACTCCATTTATTTATCCAATCTAGTGCTGATAGTTTAAAACAATGGACTAGATTCATACTCTTCACATATGATTTATCAACAGAAATGTAAACACATATCAAATTTTCGACCACTTCTATCAAATTGTCTGTTTGGTTGTTTCTGTGTTTCTAAACGGATTAAACCAAAAGCTCAAAAAGTCAAATGGATGAATTCTGTTCTTTATTTTTAAACTATTACATCAATTTCAAATTTCGGAACAAATCTGTCAAAGAGAAGAGTATTTGTTTATTTCAGTGACGGTTGGTATATCAGACACGATTACTCAAATTTTCGAAAAACTGTAAATAACATATTTTGCGCGTGATCTTGACAACATAATCATAAATCTGTGACAAATGTTGTCGTAACATCGAAACTGTACATTGAATTTACTATCAGAGATTATTCTGCACTCCGTAACCAACAAGCAGCCAATAAATAAATCAATGAAAAATAAACGTTGGCTCTTAGTCAAATAGTATAAGGAATGAAATTTAATTCCTTATATTTTGAGGAAAAACGCGTCATTTTCAGATACGCATCTAGGCATTAGGAGGGCACTTGCATATACTTCTTCTTGCATACAGCCGACCACCCCGCCACTACTGAAGGTATCAGTATCTACTTGTACAGCAGCACTTGCATATACGGTTTTTCAATAACTGCTCAGTTTAGTTTCTCGCATAAATAATTTTTAAAAATTAATCTACATATTAAGAGCTTATTTCTTTTCAATTTTAGCAATTTCATAAAAATTAGTCATAATTAATTATTAGTGAATGATTTGCTTATGTAAAATTAAAAACCTTTGTATATTCTCGTAGTTTTAAAATTAAATAATAAATTTGTATATTGTATTTTCTATGATTAAAAATTATTATTTTATTCATTAATATTTAATTGCTTAAAGTGAATAAAACATGGACAGTATAATTTACATTACGATATATCGCTACTGTATTACATTTTGGAAATATTGTATCGCTGCTGTATTTTATGGAACTATTGTATCGCTACTGTATTTTATGGAACTATTGTATCGTTACTGTATTTTATGGAAC
>JAPMOQ010044248.1:235303-247248 GCA_026543055.1 Argiope trifasciata
TGTGATAAGGCCTTTACAAATAGCTCTAACTGATGCTAAATGAATGTTTGATCAATGATCGCCGACGCATTAAGCGACAATTATGAAAGTTCCTGAATATTTGAGAATTTTGGCGATAGCTCTATTAGGATGTGACTTCCAAAATTTATTCTAGAACAATCAATATCCTGTCACCAAAGTAATAAAAATCAGAAATAATATGGAAATAATAGTTGTCTCTATGCGCTTTGTATTGTTTCCGGTTATATATTACAGATTTGCATCTGGTTTGCTGCAAATGGGTATTCTTCACCTTATTTTCCTACTGTGTATTTTGATTTTTGTAGATTGTAATTCTTTCATTTTGCATACTTGTTATACAAGAATGTAAAAAGAAACACTGATGAATAAGAAACAGATTAATAATTAAATATATATATAATGGTTATTATTTAGCTCTAGAAGGCTGGTAGGTTGGTTAACTTAATTTTAATGGCGCAAGAGCCAAAAGTAGGCTATACTGCGCCAATCATATTGTTTAAAATGGCACCAACAAAGACGTTAAAATATGTAAGGTACATTAAAAAAGCAAGTCGGTAAAACAGCAGCAATCAAAACGAGAGATGAGTCAAGTAAATTAAAATTTATTTCTGTTGTGGATGTGTATAGTTCCTAAATGAGATTTGTGCTTAAAAAGAGCATTTCTGAGGTTCAACATTCGAGTTTACTTTTTGCTTCACATTTTTCATGTCTTTCATTGTTTTATCAAATTTTGAAATAAACTAATTGAATCTTTTTTTTTTTGCTAGACTAAAGTGGTTTAGCAGATGGCGAGTGAGTTGAGAGAGCCTGGATTGCGAAGCGATCCGAGGGGAAGTGCAGTTAATGGGCTTTGGCGAAGAAGGGGAAGAGTACCCTAGTATATTAATACATCCCATATTGAGGGTTTCACAGCCAAGATAGAAAATATTCCGATAGATTAAAGTGGTTGATTCAGGATGGTCGCCAAGGCTGCTAGTATTTATTCAATTTATCAAATATACATATTAATACATTTCATATTAATAATATTACGGGCAGGATAACCAATGTTGGGAGAATACCTCTTTGCCAAAAGATGGTCATTAAGCTGGTTATTAACAGTTGGTTGATTAATTTGATTTTAATGGCGGAAGAGCCAAAAGTAGGCTACACTGCGTCAATCATATGGTTTGAAATGGTACCAATAAAGAAGTTAAAATATTTAAGGTATACTAAAAAAATCAAGTCTGTAAAACGGCAGCAATCAAAACGAGAGATCAGTCAGGTAAAACCAGTCCATTGTTGAAGAACAGCTGAATAAAATGATAAAATCCAATAGCCTTTAAAAAGTTTAAAATATACTGGTGGGGAGGTTTTTCAACTAATTCTCACAAGTGAAGTGAAGTTGAGTTAAAATAGTCATGTGATGAGAATTAAAGCTTGGGCACTCAGCCAGAATGTGTGCAACATTAAAATCAACATTACATGAAGAGCATCTAGGTGCTCTCTCACCAAATAATAGGTGCTTGTGAGTAAAACCGGTATGGCCGAAGCTCTAGAAGAAGCTGCACGTCCAAAACACACACACATACACACATACAGACAGAATTCGCCCATGCACAGACATATTTTAGACATCTAGGTGCTCTCTCATCAAATAATAGGTGTTTATGAGTAAAACGGGTATGGCCGAAGCTCTAGTAGGAGTTGTACGTCCTAAACGCACACACATACACCCACAGACAGAATTTGCCAATGCTTAGACATATTTTAGACATCTAGGTGCTCTCTCACCAAATAATAGGTGTTTATGAGTAAAACGAGTATGGCTGAAGCTCTAGAAGGAGTTGCACGTCCAAAACACACACAGAATTCACCAATGCTTAGACATATTTTTGACATCAATTGGTAATGTATTCCAAATTTATAGTCTATTAAAGCTATTATAAAATCTCCTATATCAATAGCTAACACAGACCAGAACGCTAACGATTGTCACATGACAGAACTATTTTGATTGTTCTTTGCGATCGATTTGCTGTTAAAAGAAATAAACATATCCTATTCTACAGTCCTCATAAAAACCACCTGCCGACTCGACTGATAATGCATGATTTCTGCTTTTCCAGTTTGTCACGCGTCTTTCGCGTTCTCCGTTTATTTATAGAAAGTGCACATCGATCGCAAAACAAAAGTCCCCCCCCCGCACAGAAAGGAATGGGGATTAGGCGGCGCAACAGATGCTCGCCCACCTGCCGCCATATCTGGGGGGGTAGAGAGGGGGATTGGAGCCACTGAAAGAATTGTTGTGGCAAATGATTTAATATTTTCGTTTTCTTGGAGTGGTTTCTGTCATCGTGTATTCATAAAGTGTATTTGTGTTCTTGTGCGTCTTGAATCATTCCATTTGTGAGTGAATTCTGTGTTGTTAGTGATTAATTAGGATAAAAATTTAACGTATTATTTCTTTATTTGTTTAAATAAGCATTTGTGTTTTAGAAATCTTTCCTTCCCAAATGCTTTTCATGAATATTTATAAAGGCTTGAATAATGGAAGCAAAAAGGGGATTACTCTAAAAAGATAATAATATATTTCATTCGCTGCCTTTTTTATCCCAGTATAGCTTCTATGTCAACCGTTATTGTTTAGAATTAGTATTGTTTTAGAATAGTTCCATTAAACACTTGGATGGGCTAATTATAAAGGAGAAAATTTCTGGTTCTTTTTTTCTTTTGTGCAAAACAATTTGTCCTAAAGTTACCAGATTTTGATTAAATATAGTTCATAAAATGAAATAATACATACTTTGGAATTAATACTTGATTACTTTAAAAAATAACTTTATTTTTTTTACTTTAAAAGTACATACACACTTACTATATAGATAAAATTCTATACGAAAAGAAAATAATTCTAAACGAAGAGAATGACATGGGTAAAATTCGATATGAAGTGGGGAGAATTCTATACGTAGAGAAATATATAGATAAAATTCGATACGAAGAAGGGAGTATTCTTAACGAAGAGAATGACATAGATAAAATTCGATACGAAGAGGAGATAATTCTAATCGAATATAACTAAATAAATAAAATTCGATACGAAAAGGGTAAATATTCGAATAATTATCTATATACTCCCTTCTTCGTATATAGATAAAATTCGATACCAAGAAGAGAGAATTCTAAGCGATGAGAACTATATAGATAAAATTCTATACGAAGAGGAAAGAATTTTGAACGATGAGAACTATATAGATAAAATACACAAAATTAGCATTTATAGTCTAGCCACCTGTTAAATTCTGAGCCAAATCCTACAAGGGATTGACCATCTCTCGGTCTTACTTTTAGAAACATGCAAAACGCAATAACTCAAGACTCATTGACTTAAAAATATCAAATATGGTGTCCGAGTTTGTGACTAAAAGTGCAGTTTTGAGCAAATTTTTTGTTTCAATCAATTGAGAAAAACTCATTTAAAACATACATTGAATTTTCGAAAACTGTTAACCGCATACCAGGAAATAACTGAAAATTTGGTTTTTACTTTAATATATTTTGAAATATGTTTTTAAATTTCTTTTCCTTCAAATAATATTTATTTCCTACTAGACTTTTTAATTTAATATGTTTCATAATTCATTTAAGGTATCCGACTACGTAAAAAACACTGGATATCTACCACATTGGAGAATTTTTTTTCATTGTTATTTCTTGTCGTTCAGACTTTCCTCTTTCCGAAACAGTTTATCTCTTTTAGGAAAAAGGAAGGTTTGATCTATCATCCAAGATTACATATTTTTTTAGATAAAATTTGTCTTTCACTTCAGTTTTCCCACAACTTTAATATTCAAGAAAAAAAAATTCTCCACCGTTAACATAATATCTCAAAATCTAATAGAGGTATTCACATCAAAATTTAAGCGTGTGTTTTAAATAATATGGGAAATGAAATCAACTAAAAGTTTTATTGTTGGTAAAATACTTTCTCATTTATATGTGTTTTTAGAAAAATTAAGTTGTACATTTAGGAAAAAATGCACATATACGTTTATTTTTATCCATAACTTTTTTTCGCGACAAGATTTTTCTTAAATTTTTGTTCATTTCATTCATTACTATATTCTAAAACAAGTGTACAAAGAAAAACAGGATTGCTGCGTTACAATTTTGTGTAGAGTGTAAACCATTTTAATTAAATTTCACTAAAATTTACTACAAATTTTTCCTATTTCTCAAAATATATTATATTTTCAAATAAGTTTGTTGAATTAAAAGTAATTTGCATTATAATTGACAATACATCTAAAAACAAATAGTTTTAAATATTTTTTTAAAAAATCCTATTTTTCAAAATGTTTCCTCTGAACGTATTGGGATACCTTAAATAGTAACTATTATTCATCTGAATTAACTAACCCAAATTTTAGCAAAGTTGGCAATGAAGTTTTATGCCGAAGAGGCTTCAAGTTGAAAGCAATTTTCTTAAAATATATTTTACTATCTGGTATCCAGCTCGTTGCTGCCAAAGAAGAAATAATTTTGGAAATTTCGCTTGAAATTTAAAATAACTGTCTTGTTTAATTAGGAATAATGGAAAGATTAACATTTATTTTCTAATCGTAAATGAATACATTCATGGAAATTGAATAATAAAGGAGAAACGTGAATGATAATAATTCTATTTTTTGAACTTTTTTATTCAAGACTTTAGGGTTGACATTATTTTTTGTTTTTCCACCTTCAATAGAAACAAATAAGTGCAAATAATAAATGTTCAAGTTTCATTGCAATCGGATGAGCTTTACGGCAGCGCATAAGAGACATACAGACAAACATTCTCTTTTATTTATATAGATTTATTATAAAGTATAAAGCCAATGCGTTCATTATTGGAGCAATCAAAATAATGCGTTAAATATTAAAATAAAAATCCAAATTACATTACCAGAGTTCAGTTAAAAGATTTCTAACCGTTCATCCTTTGTATCTAACATTTTAACGAATTGAAAGAAACTGTCTTAAAATGATGAAGCAACAAACCAGTTGTTTATCGACCTCGACAGAAAAGCTGAAACCAGTTCTCATATTCCGTCGAAAAAAATACTTGCACAAGACGAGTTTAAATAGTAGCCAAATTTGTATTGCAGTTGCTGCCTGGCACAAATCACAAAACTGGCAAAAAATGTTGGGTTCGTATCGGTTTGTTTACATCATATTGTTATATATGTTGCGAGTCTGTGATGCTGCTTCCCAGCATAATTGGTTCCTTCACTGGAAAATAATGATTTAAAGTATTCTGTACTGGATGCTGCGGATGCTCTTAGAAATGATCCTAGAGCTTGGCGACAAACTTGGCACCTTGGCAACGAATTTGGCGACTTTGGCAACGAAATGGATTATTCTCGAAACTTTGAAAATTTTCCAGATTCGTCCATTAGGAACCGAGATAGGTCCAGATAAGCCCTGATTGGTCAAGACATTTCTAGCCACACCTCCTGGGACTATATAAGGGCGACAGTTTCAAGAGTAGAGTTGGAACCGACGTTAGATAACGAGTCTTCCAGAGGAGATGACAAGAAGCGGCGGAGCCAAGCAAGTGCTGAGCTGTGTGCCTTGTAGTCTGTTAAGGAAGCAGAGTCGAGTACTATAGCTAGTGCTGCAGATATTGTTACTACTTTTGAGTTACTGTTGTTATTGTGTGCTGATGTGTGTTCGTCTCGGCTGTAAATAAACGTCTGTTTTGTGTCTTCTACTAAAGGACTGATCATTGTGTGCTCATCTCTTCTCACACCGTAGCACCTACTATACAGGTGAACGAATCCGACGGATTAGCATAGGAAATCCGTAACAGTATCATGGTACGGAATTGTAAAACACCAAGGACTGCATAAAAATTCGGACCCAAAATAAATTTCTGTAAGGATCTTTTCCAAATGTCCAACAATATGTATAGAGCTTATAATCTATTTTTTTACCCAATTGTCTTTAATTTGGCTTTTCCTCTTACGTGATCAAAATTTGATTCAAATGAACCAATTAAATGATTTTTTCAAAACATTAAAATATTGCATTTTCATCGAAAGCAAAGGGTTGAAATTCTGTATATATTCTATTCTATAATCATCAAAAGGAATGATTATAGAATTCCATCTGCAGAAGCGTGAAAGAAATTGAGTTAAAAAATGCAGAAATTTCAGGAGCAAGAAAATATCACTAAATTAACAAAATAATCCAATAAATCAAATGAAACCATCTAAAATATATTCAGTGAGCGTTGAAAATTAGGTAAGACAAATTTTCATGAATAATGTTTCAAAAATTATTTTTATTCCTATTTTTAAGCCTGTTGTTTAATCAATCAGTATTTTTAATTTAACTCTATTTCTGCAAATTTAGGGCCGCTATTGCTGAAATAGAAATGTCTATAATTTTTTTAAAGATCTAGAATTCCTTTTGTTAAGTTCTTTAAAAGAAAAATGCTAATTTTAAATATTTTAGACATTCTCTTTTCCTTATAAGAATAAAACATGTTTTGAATTTTCTCAAAATTGTCTTTTAGTCGAAGGATTCAAAATTTATAATTAACATATAGCAAAAAAATTAATAAGATTAAACGGATTAAAAATCACATTTTAATTAATTTGATTATCTTCCGACCCTAAGAAAGAAAAAGAATTTTTTACAGAAGAAATTAAACAAGAATTTTTTAAAATTTTTTTATTATATTAAATTTCCCTCAAATTTATAAATAAAGGAGATTTTTATAGAAAATACCGAGGTTAGTCTCAAACAGAGGAAAAAGTTATTTTTTTTTTTTGGATCCCCAAAGAGGAAAACTTTACTTTTCATCAAAGAATTTTTCCAGTTAAGCAATTTGCACTATTCTGGTTAGTAACAGTAGTTGGGATTAAAGTATTAATTCTTAAGATTTAATGAATTACCGTGAGCGAATAAATAAACCTGGTTTTTTTTAAATCTATAATATTTTAATATAAAATATTCTAGTATAAAAAATTACATTGATATTTACTTCATTTATTTTAGTTAAAACAAAAATGTCGGTTTTTCCAAGCGATTTTTAAATCTTATTTATTTCATGGAAATTACAAATTATTTCACCAAACGATTTTTATAAATTATCAAAGCTATTTTTCACTTTCAAATTTTTTCATCAAACGATTTTTATAAATTATCAAAGCTCTTTTTCACTTTCAAATTTTTTCACCAAACGATTTTTATAAACTGCCAAAGATCATTTAACTTTCAATGATGTTTTGAAGAAGAATAAAAAAAATATTTAATTTAAAAAAATGTGAATGTCAATTTGGAGACAAATAAATAGAATGTATTTAAAATATTTAAAATACAGAATAAATATACAAAATATAGAATAAATATTTAAAATACATATATGAAACACAAATTAATCTTTTCTTTATATATTTAGATTATTTTAATAGATAAAATTTAATTTTCAAAATAATTGTCAGGTATCTTCACTAAAAGGTTTCTGGCATTTATCGGCTCTAGACATGGAAAATTCAAGATGCATTTAATGAATGGCAAATCTTAACATCCACATGAAATTTCCTACAACATAAAAAATTAAAAGATATTTAAGAATTTAAATCCAAGCATCCGCAACTAAAATTAAATTTAAGCTATTTTAAAACTAAATTTAACTGAAGATTGGCAAGTGCAAGCTATCACATTTTTGTAAATTATTCAGATAATATTTGTATTTTGTGATACCACAAATAGAAACAAGAAGTTGCCTGAAAACAACAAATAGAAATTAATAATTCTTCTGAAGATTAGTAGCACTATTTAAAATCGATGAAAATGTCTTGTTCTCGATTTTTTTACACACTAATCTAACATGCGTTTTGTATATCAAACACTGTGAAAGTTAAATAATATAAATTTGTTAACTTATATTCCACCAAATGAGTTCAAAATTTTGAAAGAAAGTTTCAGAATTGATGACACTGAATTTCATTTTTCTATTTAAACGTGGTTTCAAGTTATCGTGTTCGTTTAGCTTCTCTTAGTTCTACAAGGTGATCAGCGAATAAGCCCTGATTTCAAAATTAAATATCTCTACAAAAAAAATCGATAGAATTATGCGGTAAACTGTGCGTTTATTAGAAAAACTGTAAAAATGCTGTACAAAAGTTTAGAAAATTTAGTTTTGTCTTGTGGTCTTGTTACCTGACTTCCAGCCCAAAGGTTTCGAGCTCGGCCTCGCTACCAGCATTAAAAACAATATTTTTACGAATCCTTAATGTTGCTTCTTAGCACGGTTACTTCTATCGTAGGTAAGACCGTTTTACGTTATGCTGATCGTAATACAGATTGTATGTCACATTGATGTCCTCCGAATTTGGACCTCCGGGCTCCAAATTTGATGGCTTTAACGAGAAATTGAATGATACTAAAATCTTCAATAATTTTGGTAATATGGTCAATAAGAGCTCAGATATGTTTAATTGTTCGAGAGTCTTCTCTGCCCTGTTCCGTAAACTATAAAAGGCAGCGGTGCATGCCGAAGCCAGTCGAGTAGTAATATGGAGTCGGACAGGGAATCAACGACGAATTAGTGGAATCAGTTCAGCTAAAAGCAAGTGTTGAATGGAGATCAAGTAATTAGTGAATTCAAAATTGGTACCGTGTTCTGTGCTTTGGAGACAAATATTAAATCAGCATTGAGTTGTGTATAGAGTAGTTACTCGTACAGTCCTGAGCCGACATTACAGCTTTAGAAAGAGACAATAGATAAGAGCAGACGTTTGGAAAGACCTTAGTGAACGGTTAAGTAGATACCCTCCTCCTGCTGAGTTCCGTCTGGCTGCTTTGTAAGTTGTTATTGTTGTTGACAACCTATTATTACTTTAGACTACGGTGTATTGATTGTGTATGTCTCGTCTGTGTTTTGTCATCTGTGTATTCGCGTCTTCGTTTTAATAAACGTCGTTATTTATTACTGAGGCCTGTTGGCTGTGTGTCACCATACACCCATTACAAAGGAACCCGTTGAATTTGAAAGTGAATTTATTACTTAAAAATATATGTCACAAATTCAATCGAAATTTTTAAATTTAAGGAAACGATTACATAACAAAACTTTATACCAAAAACTTTAAACCTTTTTTTGAGTTTTACTATTGTTCGATGAACATACAAATATGATTCGAAAAATGAATTTATTGTTTAACGTCTTGATCCTAACTGATCAAATCAGAGAGTTGAATTCAGACAATTCTTTTATTTACAACCATATATTTACATAGGAACAACAGGTTCTAATCTGGGATAAAGTATTTGATATTTACATCATTTGGAAGTCAATGATATTTACACAACAGTCAAAGGTTGAAGGTTTGTCATGAAATAGGTTCTCCGTAAATTCGGTGATATAACACCAAAAGAAATTAATAGGATGTTAGTTAACATGGCTACTCCAGGGTGGAACGTCATTCAGCAATTCTTTATCCATCAAGTCTCTCTCTTCTCCTTCTTTACAAAGCCCCTCATTTTAACTCTGTCCAATCTCCGCCTCTCATTTCACATTGGTCCACTTGAGCTCTATATCACCCAATAGTTGTTCCTCAAAATGACCCCCTCAGTATCATTAGTTGATCGTGGAATGTCCGTTAACCCATTTGCATCATTAGCGTATTTATAGGCTCAATTTTCCTGGTCACTATCACTGGAGCGTATATATACGCTGCATCATATTATATGCTACGCATATAATATGGTATATACTATATTCATATTATATACTATATACCTATATGCATCCCACATTTCAAATATTACCACACTGAACAAAATGACTAACAAATAAATAAGGCACAAACATGATTTTTTTCTACTTTTATACAATTTTTACCTAAATATGAAATAATTTTTTTCCGTTATATGGGCCTTTTTTTGATATTTTATATGATGCAAACGGGTTAATGATACGTCTTCATAACCAACCGTTGTAGAACACGTGTTAATGATAATCCCTACACAATGGGAAAATAATAGCATCCAGATGGTTTGACACTCCTCCCCATTGAAGGTGCAATAGGTTTCTCTTAAGTAATGAGTCCCACGTGTGGTATCGCCACTAATTACCAGATGCAACGACCACACGGGTGAAAAAAATTTCCTATCTGGCAATCTGGAGACATTTAATCATTAAAGGTTTTAACAGGTGGTGACATAGCTGACTGGAATTGCCCTTTATCATGAATTGGGAAATATGAATATTACAATTGGAATTTTACATTCATTTATCAACAAATTTTCCTTGAACACAGACAACAATATAAAGACTTTCTTCCAATTTACACCGATGGGTCACAATCATTTAATCATGTATCATTCGCAGTTATCATCCCAGATACAGTAATTTCTTTTAAGCTTCATTCCTTCTGTTCTATTTTTACGGCAGAAATGACTGCGATTTTATATGCATTAGAAGAAATTTCTGAGAGACTGGAAAAAAAGTTTATTATTTATACTGACTCTCTAAGTGTTTTACAATCACTAAAATCATTTTACCTCCATCCTCATAATCATCCTTTGGTTTTCCAAATTCTAGATATTTTTAACAAACTAACGTCCCGTGATTTTACTATTTTCTTCTGTTGGATACCCTCTCATGTAGGAATTCTGAGCAATGAGGAGGCAGACAAGGCCGCTAAATTGGCAAGCATTCCGGTGATCTCATCTATTTCTCTGGGTGACATAAATAAGCACATTAAAAACCTCCTCTATTCAGAATGGCACGCTCAGTGGGACCTTGAAACTAACAATAAACTGCATATTATCAAACCTCATATACAACCATGGTCTTCATTGCCGAATCGAAAAGCAGATACAGTATTCACCCGTTTACGTATTGGGCACACTAGATTCACCCATCTCCACTTGTTGCTTAGCGAACAACCACCTCTGTGTTCTCAATGTTATTGTCAAATGTCTGTCCAACATATATTGTCAGAATGTCCAAATTTCAATGCTCAGCGTTTGGACTTTTTTCAAAACACGAACACTCCATTACCTTTCTTACTTGGTAAAACACCACATGCTCAATTTTTCGCCTTTTTGAAATCAATAGGTTTTTATCCACATATTTAAGTATTCTTCAGCTTTTTCTTTTAAAAAATTTCCGCTTTTTTATATAAAATTTTACATTTGAATCCTGAAAAAAAACATAGTTTGGCGCAGCATAGTCAACATCTTGGCTCTTGTGCCAATAAAACCCAAAAAAATACAAATCAAAATCTATTGTTTGAACTTTCTATGGGCTAAAATTCTTTCCCTTAAAAAATTTAATGTAAAACTAAATAAAAATCAAAGCACTGATGAACAAAACATTTGAATATATGACACAAAAACCAAAATTTTTTATGACGAATCTAAATTAAAAAAATTATATTCTACGACTTTTTTTTTGTCAGTCCAATCTTTCCTTTCTATCCTGGCATCGGAAACTGTCAAAATCTCTAGAAACACATCACCGAAATGAATAAAATCCATTTGAACGTGTATTTCTGAGGGTAATTTATCATGAATTTTTTTTCCGGTTCAATCCGTTCTTGAAATCTCAATCTCCTCCTGCTGTAGTTTGTTGCTATGGCAACGAGTTGTTCTTTAGATTGTGTATTTCTGTTATTTGCATTCCAATGAAGTGGTTGAATTGTTCTTTCCTATTGGTATTTTCTGATTATATTTTTATTCTCATCTGCTATTGTTTAGAAAAGAAAAAGAACTGATTGTCAGAGACTATTTTTTTTTTCTTTTATCTTCCATGTCGTCTGAGAGATCATTTCTTTCTGAATTTTTCCACAAACCGTCTAATGTTAGTAATAATTTCCATTTACCAAAGAAAGTAAATTATTTTAGATTAAAAGTAAAGAATATCGGACATCTTTTGCTAT
>JAPMOQ010044248.1:270226-287386 GCA_026543055.1 Argiope trifasciata
GATTTTAATGCGTTTGAAATTCAAATTATTTAACTTTTAAATCTCTTGTACATTTTAATGCTTTAAAGACTTAGGCTTATCTTTCAATTTAAGCATCTGTTCACCGATATAGTTTATTATAATGCAGATTGATAAGTTCTCTATAGGAAATAATAAAAGTTATTGGTTTATAAATAATAAAATTGAATATGTTGTGGTATATGGTAAAGAATTGTTAAGAATGCTATATAATTATGTTTGTTTTATTATCATTTGAAAAGGCATGGTCCCTTGAGTTTACTTTAAAATTTATTATTCTTATTTAATAGTTGTGCACTTTTTAAATCAAATGGCTATAACTTTTAAATTTGAGCTTTTTAAAGACTTTTAATATTAAATGTATTCAACTTTTAAATTATTTAAGTGCTTTTTAAAAGCCTTTAGGAGTGAATGCATTTGGCTTTTAGATTTCTTATGCGCTTTATAATGTTTTTTATTGATTGTTTTCAGCTTTTAAAATTTTAATGTTTTTTTAAGATTGATTTTATTCTATTTTTAATTCTATAATGCCTTTTAATGGGTTTGAGTTGGTATATACTTAGCTTGTAATTACCTTGTACATTTTAAATCCTTTCAGGATTTAAACTTTGCAACTTCACAATTCTTAGCATGTTTTTAAAAATTTTAAATGGATTATATACACATATAATCACTTTAATTGAAAAATGAAACTTTTTTGAAAAAATTCTTTTGAGTACTAAGTAGATATATTTACGTGTTCTTTGAAGTATTTTAATCAATTATTTCTTAGAAATTTCTGTTCATCAATTTAGTTTAATTCTGTACAATATATGGAATACAGTGACATTCTTTCATAGAATTTTATTGAAGTTATGATCTTATAAAGAAAATACTTTTATTTCCTTCTAAGAATTCTTGTCGTATTCTTATAATGTTCCACTTACCTTCGATATTTTAAACTCCTTCTTTTAGAATTCAGCACCAAATAGTTAAAATTCCGTCTAATATTTTTCATAAAGATTAAAAGAACAAAAAAGTTTCCGTGACTTTCTTTGGATAGTTCTATTTGTTTAAATCATGTTGCTTGTTATTGCTTATGATACATATTCACATCATTATGCAAAGTTTTTTCCGACGAAATTTTTCAAAATAGTGTACCGCGATTCGTTTTCAAATCCACTTATTGAGATAATGATGCACCATTTCTTTATTTGGTTTTCTATTGTTTGTTTTATACAATTAATTTTGGATTTTCTACTAATAATATCTAGATATGCAGAATTACCAATGACAATGCTGGAATCAAAGGCAAATTTATTAAAATATTATATTTAAAACCATTTAGGTTTAATAATGCTTTGTCAAAGTTGTAATAGTTGAGATATTTGTCAAAATTTTTTCCTTGGATGCTATGCGACAGGTAATGCCATACCGAGTGCTGGTGGTTTGAATATATAATACCATTTTTCTGCCATTTAAGTCTTATGACAAGAAAGAAGGTTTTATAGATATTTTTAATGGATGCAAAATCAATTTTATCTAACCTTGGCTGCAAAAATAATGGTTCAGATAAGAGCTAGAATGGCGATTTCATCTCTATTTGAACAGAGATCCGGAGATTTTTCTGGAAAGTTCCATCTGATATCACGCTTTTTCAGAAGTTTATATAAACTATTGGAAGGGCTCAAAGAAGCCTCTTTGGAATTTAACTCAACGCTTTTCTGGAAAGTTCCATCTGATATCACGCTTTTTCAGAAGAGCGCATAAATTATTGGAACGGCTTAAAGAAGTCTCTTTGGAATTATATTCAATGATCAAGAAGATGAGTTTTGCTAATATTGTGACAAGTTTTTAAGTGTATTGCTGTCTCTTTGTGCTTCATTTTTTTTTACATAAACAGAAATGACTGTAGTGTTGTTTCTTGTTTGTGTTTTATTAGATGTTCTGGTAGCTTTCTGGAACATTTGGGAATTATGTATTGTTATCCATTACTCAAATGATTGGATTACTTTTGTCAAACTTCCATTGAGTGATATTTGTAACAATATAAAACCTTTGGATAAATTTTAATTTCTCCTAATATTAAAGAATTTGATAACATTTTAATTACTATAGGAGTGTTTCGAAAGTTTATGCAAGTAATTATATGATGTTTTTCGCTCTGAATTTTTTAGATTGAATTTTATAATTTTTCGCCCTGAATTTGGAAAAAGGCATTTAAATGTTTCTACCAAAATTAATTAAAAGTTTTGCATTTTACAACAATCATTAGAAGTTCTAAAGTAGAAGCAGAATAAAACAATGCATTCTAGAGTTAATTATCTTGCGTTATAGATAGCAGAGATAAACAGTTTTTGAAAATTAAAATTAATGTTCTCAGAACATAATTTAAACAAAAGCTTCTGAATCAATTTCATTAAAACTTCCTCGTTAGATGCCAAGAGGTAAACAAAAGATATTTATTAGAGAAAAGGCTCCTTGTTTTGACTATTTATCAAACAACGAACATATTTAGAGCAATTAAGGAACGTTTGTAATTTAATTCATAAGTTATTACACCCTTTTATTATAAAACGGCAATACATAAAGAATTATGACTTTACGAATACATAGAAATAGTAATACAGTTATGGCTCGTCATTAGAGATAATGTCATTCGAGTAATATGAGATATTTTATCCCAAGAGATAATGTGATAATACAAATATTCATATTTTTGTGCCTTCGGACATTGTTGCCAGTGCAATTAATAATCATTTAATGAAACTCATTAACTCCAAACAATTGCCATATATTTGTAACTAAATCTTTTTGTCAGCGCCTTTCCCAGCATATTTATTGAAATTTTTATAGAAAGCCTTTTTGTCATGAGACAACATGATGTTGTTTTGGTCAGGGATTTTTGAATAATTGAAACTCTAAATCGTGTAAGCAATGAGTAAAGCATAAAAAGCAATATTCATCAACATATTTTAATCGCACATATTTTTTTTTACCTGCTTTTACCAGTATTGCGTTATTATTACTATGTATGTTTCTTTGAAAGCAGATGCATTTTTAAAACGTTGACCTGCTTTTACCAGTATTGTAGTAATGTTTCTTTAACAGCAGCTGTGTTTTTTAAAAGTTGATGCAAAACTGTGATATTATAGCTGTTCTTTTCATGGAATGCGATTTTTTTCGGAGGAAATTATATAATTTAATTTTTATAATATATCAAAAAAAATTCTCAAGCGTTTAATAACAGTTCTGATAATAGTATATTCTCCTTCAAAAAGTAGGAAAATATCACGTCATTCATTCTTAAGTGGTAAACATCGAAGGATTAACTCCTGTTCTAAGATGAATCCATTATGAAACTGCTTTATGGTCTCAGAATTTAGAAAACAGTAGCTTGTGTTTACATTATTGGGTTATTGTTTAAATAAAAATTCTGTACAAATTAATATATTAAAAAACTTATCGGCAAATAGCTTATCATTTGGAAATCGCATTGATTTAGCTTTCAAAAGGGGCATTCCTTTTTGAGAGAACATGATGTTGTTTTAATTAGGGCGCTTTGAAGCTCAATATCACTTAGGCAATGAATAATAAATGGCAATTTTCATTTTCAAGTTTTTTTTGGCTGGCAAAAAAATTTGGAACTCTCGTGAATATTAAAGGTAAAAAAGCATCGTATTTTTGTGAAATGTTGACGCATGCGCATTAATATTATCGTGTGATCAAAAAACTTTTATAACATAATAACTGGAAATTTGCAATAAAAAATTACATTTTTTTCTTTTTTACTTTACCATATACGATGAATAGTAAAAGAGTTACTCGACTTCAAACCCAAACATCGCAGGTTCTATCCTTGGCGGAATTCAACCTCCATATCGGCACAATTCCTGCCAACACCATCGCCAAAGCAGCTCTTCGATAGAATCTTGTCTCGATACTGGAGCCCTCTGTTCTTTAAACTGAGCCCTTAGCTTCCAGAAAACCATGGCCCACAAGGTAAGATGAAGTACATATCTAGGTGAAATATAGAGTGATATAAAAGCTTACTCCATTTTTCTGGAATAGCCTGTACATACGTATAAGATTGAATAATATTTACTGGTGATCAGCGAATAAGTCCTGATTTCAAAATTAAATATCTCTACAAAAAAGATGCGGTAAACTGTTCGTTTATTAGCAAAACTGTAAAAATGCTATACAAAAGTTTAGAAAAAATTAGTTACCAAAGTAGTTAACAGATGGCGCTCTAATCACAATACCCATAGACGCTTTCAGTGAGATGAATGACTCCCGGTCTGATTCCTTGCGACTTCTTTCTGCGGGGATCATTGAAAGACACTGTCTATAGAAACAATTCCGCCACTCTAGGTGAGCTAGAATCTTTGATTAGTGTTGCATTTGATTCTTTTTCCGTTGAGACATTGCAAGATGTGATGTCAAATTTCATTGTTCGATTACGCCACCTCATTGTTTCTAACAGAGAACATTTTTAAAAAATTGTATTTTGATTGCAAAGACAGCATCAATTTATTGTTTTTTAAGACTCCCTTCAGAGATAGAGCTTTCAGCGCAGAGCGCCATCTGTTAAAAATTTTTGTAACTAAATTTTCTAAATTGTGTACATTATTTTTAGAGTTTTGCTAATAAACGTTCAGTTTACGGCATAATTCTATCGATAATTTTTGTAGAGATATTTAAATTTGAAATCAGGTCTTATTCGCTGTATGTAGCTTACGTCGAATGTATTTAAAGATTTAAATCCCATATAAAATATTCCTAAGTTATTTTAACTTTTTTTCCAAATTTGTATATGCATTTTTTCAAAAACTCTCTTCTAATTGTAAGGTGTTTTAAATTGGAAGAAGCTTTTAGATTCCAAAAGCTCTATAAATTTGATGACAAATAAGAAACGATTGTTAGAATTTCGTTAAATTCAACACAAAATAATTTTAAACCTCTCTAAAGTCCTTTCCGACGACTTCATTACAATTTCCGAATGCATTTTCTCATTTGATCCTTTCTTAAAATAGCCTAGTTCCTTGAAAAGAATTCGAAATTGGAAACTTTCAGAAGTAATTCGATATTTAATTGAAAGCAAATTGATTCTGCTTCCCTTTCAGCTTTATTTAATGAGAAATCGAACGACGTCTCTGACACCTTTTCTTGGGTCTAAAATAGATCCGGATGCAATCAAAAGAGCTGAGTTTACAGATTAACTGACTGATGAAAAGAGCGGCTGACACAAAGGATTAAATGGGACCCGGAACGATGAAAAGCAAAAAGAATTGAAAAGAAAATTCTTTTTCTTTCTTTTCTTTCTTTTCTTTTATTTCTTATTTTTTTATTATTTTATTACTGTTGGAAGAGAGATATTTTTAAATTATTTATTCTAGCAGACGATAAATTTTAAGATCTGTAATCTGAATCGTTTGCAAACGACAGAATAAAAACGTATGATATAGTTAAATGAAAAATTAATCATGCTTTAATAGAAAAAATCGTTTGCTGCGTAAAATTATTTTAAACAAATAATTTAAGAGAAAGTCAGATAAAAAAAATTCTATGCCTGTAAAAGAAGGTATTTTGGGGGATTTATTTGCAGTTCGATTCAAATACAGGACAGATTGTCTATAGAAGCAGACCTGCAACTCAAATAGCTGCGTTTGTGGAATGATATTAAATGTTTTATTAGGAGATTCAAACATTCTCTACAGAACTTATCAATATCATAAAAATTATAATCTCAGAATCATAGAATTCAAAATTATAAAAAGAATAATTTTGGAATGATATGGTATTCGTTCACTCCTTCGGTGTTTATATTAAAACTTTTTTTTTTCGTTTTTATGTTGAATTATGAAACTGTCCCCTTTTTTTTAATTCCTACTATTAATTCACTCTCTCCCTCTATGTATTTATTTATATATCTTGTCCAAATTTTCAATACTTACTTAATAATAAAATACTTTTTATTCATTCATTCGAGTTCAAGTACATGTTTTAAACACGTAGTGGATGACACTTGATGCTAATAGAATTTTTTTTAAATATTATTTCATAAATAAAATCTTTCCTGTAATTTCTATTTAGTCGCCAAATGGTTACGAAGTTTGTCGCCTAACTCTGACACCCGATCATATATAATTTCAAATATATATAAATAATATAAAAAAATTCTAAGAAATTGAATTTTTAAAAAAAATTATATTTCTTGTTGGTACCTGGCGTGTTGCTGCAGCATAGGAAATAATTTTGGAAGTATCGTTTGAAATTCAAAATAACTGTCGTGTTTAGTTAGGAAAGATAAAAAGAATATTTATTTTTGTATCGGAAATGAATACATTCTTTGAAATTGAGTCATAAAGCAGAACCGTAAATAATAATAATTCTATTTTTTTAACTTTATTATTCAAAATTTTAGGCAATATTTTTTTTTCCATCATCAACAGAGCCAAAAAGTGGAATTAATAGGTATTCAAAGTTTTATCGCAATTGGATGAGCGATACGGTAGCAGAAAACAGACATATAAAAAACATTCTTTTTCATTTATATATATTCATTGCATAATTTTACTATGCATGTAAGCATTCCGTAAGAGGAAGTAATAAGTATTCAAAGTTTCATCGCAAGGATTAGAGATAGGGCACAGCATAAGAGACATACAGACAAACAATCATCTTTTATATATATATATTTGTTATTTTTCGCTTTAATGTACACAATAACTGAAGAGAAAATTCGTGAACATGTTCTTCAATTCTTTAATGTTGCGATATGCAATAAAGTATAGTTAATATTTTGTGGGTGTTTATTTAAAAACTATTGTCATCATATAAAAATAATTGATTACTAAATTTACGAATCTCTTTCAAAAAAAGACAATCTTTAAAATTTAGAACAGCATTTGACACAAACAGCTATTACAGCTAAAATACCTCTAAGTATAATTTATTGCTCTCACAGAGCGCGTTTTTGTCAACAAACAAAAAACAAATATTCATATTCTTCATTTTGGTATCCTTTTAAACGCAGTTTCCTGCCAAAGACTTCAAAATCGTGCCAATCGTTCAAACTCGTGCTAAAAAATATATCATTTTAGGATAACTGGCAACGTTCAAAGGAAAAATTTTGAAAAATTCGATTTTTTAAAAGCTTTTTCTGATTTTTAGATGTATTATCAATTATAAACACTATAAATACAAAAACATTATTTGAAAATAAAATATATTTTGAGAAATAGGAAAATTTGTAATAAATTTTAATAAAACTTTACCAAAAAGGTTAACATTCTACACAAAATTGGAATGCAGAAATCCTATTTTTCTTTGTACACAAGTTATAGTATACAATGATGAATGAAATGAACCAAAATCTAAGAAAAGTTTGAGATGCAAAGAAGTGATGGGTAAAAATATATGTATATATGCATTTTTTCCTTAAATTCACAGCTTTATTTTTCTAAAAAACCCTATAAATGAAAAAGTATTTCACCAACAATAAAACTTTTAGTTTATTTCATTGCCTATATTATTTAAAACACACTCTAAAATTTTTATGTAAATACCTCTATTAGTTTTTGGAATATCATGTTAATGGTGGATAATTTTTAAGAAAATTAAAATTGAAGTGAAAGACAAATTTTAGATGAAAAATATATTTTGCTTAAAATTCCTCTGTATAATAGGTTAGACACTACTTTTCTAAAAGAAAAACTGTTTTTGAAAGAGAAAAGTCTGAATGACAAGAAATAACACTTTTAAAAAAAATCTCCAATCTTGTCGAATACCAGTGTTTTTAAAGTAGTCTTATACCTTAAATGACTACCAGAAATGAAAAAACTTAGCTTTTAAGGTTACAATAAAAAAATTTCAAAATTTGATTTAGGAAGAAATTAACACAAAACAATTCACATATGGAGATCTACTTTAATCTGCAATTTAGTCCTTAAAATTTATTCTTCCAATGTTTGAATAAACCTTAAAATCTGTTGATAATAATTACTGTTTGGTTTACAGTGAAGGAAAGGAGATAATCACTTGGAGATCGAGAATTATACGAATAATTATAACAAATTAGTTTGCCAATTATAATGAATTTCATTAACCATATGGTTTTAATTTTATTTTAATCAGTAATTTAGCCTCTGGAATCCTTGTTTTCATCATTTCATCTACACTTTATGGCTAAACTAGCAAATAAAGAACAATTATAAATTTCTAAGTACAATAAATTGCTAAATATGATTATTTGACTGACTATACTCCTTTGTCATATTCGCCAAGTTTTCTAACATTTGGCTGAGAGTGGTGAAAACTCGGTATCGTGTTCCTTCATTTTACCTCTAATATGTCGAATATCAAAAGTTTCAATCGATATTTGATATGGTTTGTAATTGCAACGCGATAAATCCTTTTTTATTGACTCTTATTATTTTCAATAGATCTCGAGTTTAAATACGAATACGATCTGACAATCCCTTCTTTCTTCAAAGGTTGCATTATTTCTTAATGAAATTTTAAGATGTAATTTTTCATCAGTCGTAGGTGCTCAATTTCTTCAGTAATCTTTTTGTAATTCATTGCGCAGTTAACCTCAATCTCTGATTAGAATGTATCTGCTTAGTTTAGTCAGCATTTTCATTATCTGATATTTCAATTTATTTATTTCTATCCAATTGACGAGTTTGCAAGTGTTGATTTTCAATATGTTTATATTGTAACGTTTTTCCACAATATGTAAAGAAAATTATGCCTTTTTTTATCTTTCTTTGGGCATTTATGCTATAAATATTTTCAGAAGTTTAAGAAAAATGGAAAACTAATTAGACCTTTTTTTAAACTAATTGAAATATATTTCAGTTTCTAAGCACTTTCGTTCTTTCATTGCGTCGATTTAATTAAAATAATTTCGTTTTCCTTTGAATTTTTTTGTTGAAATCATTTGCACGGCGATAACTTTTAATTCATTTTAGCGAGACAAATAAAAAAAAATCTTACTTTTTTCTTTTAGACATTCATAAAATAAATAAATTTTGAAATTTAAAATAAATTAATAATTGCATAAGACTTTCCTAAAAACTAAATAAACAATTTTCATTTACATATTTTTCTGTTCTTCTATAAAAACAGAACTCTTTAAACTTCGATTACCTTATTCAAAAATTAAGATACTTTAGAAATTGAAGAAAATTACATATTGTTATGGAAAATTAATTCAGCTAAACTTATACCCACTACAAATAGGTTCGCTTGTACTGGGTTTATGATATAACAGTACACTCCTCAATAATTCGATGAATCAAGTGAAGTTCTCCTCCTAGCGGCCCTATTTCCTACAATCCCTAAAATGTCTCATATCATCCCTTCTGTCACAAAGCGTTTAAATTGTTGCCAACTTTGTCGCCAATTTGGGGGGGGGGGTTATGGGTCCATCATCGTGTCAGAATCCCAGATAGCTGTCCGTAAAACTGTCAGTGATGGAACTCACTGCGCAATATTCCAGATTAGTAACGGTAGGAAACAATGTTTGCCCCAATTACGTGGCAGCAGAGTTGCACAGTGTATTAAATGACACAGAAATAATGATGCCTTCGGAAGAAATCACTTTATTTCAAAGTAACTGTTCATCATCAATTCAGTTTATCGTGCCTAACTATAATTTAACAAAGAGGAAAAATAATATACTCTGAGCAGATAACACATGCCTTCAAATATTATATTAACAGAGTTTACAAGGAGAGAGTTAACTATTAACAGAGTTATATCTATGACAGCATTCTATAAAGAGCTACCTATTAACAGAGTGCATCAAAGCCTGAACATCCTTTTTAAATATCAAACATATCGGAAGTCACCACCTACCCGACGACTTCCGATCACGTGATCTATAACACAACGTCATGAAAATTACGTGACGATTTGCATAAAGGGGGATGAGACAATTTATACTTCTTGGTTAACAAACAATGCTTGGTTATCAAATGTAAATTACTACATAAAAGTAGATCAATTTTATTGGGCCACGTACCTAGTCCAGTCACATTAATGTGACCACTTGTCAAAATCCAGAATAACCACCTTATCAGAGAGGGCAGCTGCGATAAGTGCATGATGTTAGTCAATTAGGTTATTAATGATGTTTATATATTCCATTATATATTATTATATTCATCCATTCCAACTCCAGTGCCTTGGCCAGCTGAACTAGATAAAGTGATCTGTGGGACCAGTCCTATCGAGGTTACCCCACAGATTCTCGATTGGCTTCAAGTTTGGGGAATTTGCTGATTATACTGGTGCTCATCGGACCAAGCACATACGTATACTACGAACTTTATGGCAAGTCGCATTGTCCTGCTGGTAGATTCGACTATCTTAAGGAAAACCAGTTTGCATATAGGAGTGAACATGGGCCGCAAGGGTACTTGCATACTTGCTTTGATATATCGTATTTTTCACAATGATAAGTGCGCAGGGGAAAATATTTAAATTTTAATTAAATTTTTAATATCAAAATTTTGCTTGCATACTTCATAGATGTTCTATGAAAGACGACGTCATAGATGTGAACATTACGAATTTTGCTTCCCATGGGAGTACATACATATGTATATTTTCCTCAAATTCTTTTCATACCTCAAACTCAAAGTGCGCATTTGTAATGCTCTTACATAAGCGACATACTGAAGAATGTATGGGTGAAATGGACTATTGGCTTAGGTATTATCCGTGTTACCAAGGGAAGTCACATAGCGCATCTATGACGTATGTTAGATATTATGTATATTACGTATGTATTAAAGTTTTATATTATTTATAACGTATTTATTAAAGTTTTATATGATTTATAACGTATATATTAAAGTTCCGTCTACATTATGTGTTAATCTTATCGATAGATTCCCCCCTCATTAAATATCTATAGCCGTTTGTAATCGCTATATTCATTTTGAATTGTTCGTTAAATATCTATAGCCGTTTGTAATCGCTATATTCATTTTGAATTGTTCATTAAATATCTATAGCCGTTTGTAATCGCTATATTCATTTTGAATTGTTCTGCATACATATTCAACAAAATTCTGAATATTTCAAATATTCCAAGTATTTTCTAAGCGCGAGTGTAAATAGCTTTTTTTTCACAAAAGGAAACTTTGTAACATTTATTTCAAGGAAAACACTGTATGAATATCAATATCTTTAAGATAAACATCAGAGAGTTTTGAATTTTGATGTATCGAAAATGTTCCTCCAAATAATGTCTCAATAATGTCCTTTCAAAAATACAATTTCGTTTTTCCTTCAAGGTGAAATATATCCTGAATATATGGAGAGAGGTGAAACATAATAGAAAACCAACAAAACGAACTTAATATGGCTTTCTATAAAAGAAATGTATCTATTTTTGCTGTCCAAGAACATTGCTGTTAAAAATTAAATTAAAACGGGGTTGTAAGCTATTGAAGCCAGTCTAAAATATCTTATCTCACACTGAATATAAAATAAATTTTTAGGCCGAGTGTCTCAATTAAAATGATACATATATATACAGGGTGATCAGCGAATAAGTCCGGATTTCAAAATTAAATATCTCTACAACAAAGATCTATAGAATTATGCGGTAAACTGTACGTTTATTAGCAAAACTAAAAAATTCTGTACAAAAATTTCGAAAATTTAGTTACAAAAATCGTTAACAGTTGGCGCTCTCATCACAATGCCCATAGATGCTTTCAGTGTGACCTCAAAAATGAAAAATGACTCCCGATCTGACTCCTTGTGACTTCTTTCAGTGGGGAGCATTGAAAGACGCTGTCTGTAGAAACAATCCCGCCACTCTGGGTGAGCTTTAATCGTTGATGGGTGTTTCATGTGATTCCATTTCCGTTGAGACATTGCAAGACGTGATGTCAAATTTCATTGTTCGATGACGCCCTCTCATTGTTTCGAACGGTGAGCATTTAAAAAAAAAATAGTAATTTGATTGCAAAGACTGCATCACTTTATTGTTTTTTTTTAACTCCTTTATGAGAAAGAATTTTCATCACAGAGCGCCATCTGTTAACGATTTTCTAACTTTTGCACAGCACTTTTACAGTTTTGCTAATAAACACACAGTTTACCGCATAATTCTATCGATCTTTTTTGTAAAGATATTTAATTTTGAAATCAGGGCTTATTCGCTGTATGCAGCTTATGTCGAATGTATATAGAAAGAGAAGGAGTAAATTGATTTTGATGATATATAAATTAATATACGACTAGATGAAAACATGAATTTGGATGAAAATTCATAATTTTTTTCCTACTTCAAAGAATAGGTAAGTTTTTGTTTCTAATGACATCTTTATTTTATATCAGTAACAATTAGGAGGCAAATTGTAACAAACTAAAGATAGGAAAATGATGCTTATTTATAAGTATTTAAAAACTTTAAATGTTTTTTTTCTGAAGAACATGATTTTTTTTCTTCATAATTCAACCATACAAGTATCGACATATCTCCAAAAATAATGAAGTTACCTTAATAAAATGCATAATTTGTACTCGCTATGATATACAGAATGTAATAAACTAAAGATTTTATATTGAAGTCTCTAGAAGTGGATTTATGAATGTTTAATGCAAATTTTATTGAAAAAAATCCCAAAATTTCACATATTACACGCAAAGTTTCATTTTTTAATAGAATTCTTAGATAATAGTTAGGTATATTCTAAGATATATTACATATATAATGTTACAAATAAAAATGAAAATTTATTTCTCTGGAATAATCCTAGTTTTTTCGAATAAATGCTAAAATTTACATCAAAATAGGCTTTTTGTTAGAAAGTTAATATTAAAAAATTTCCCTTTTATTCCTCATTTATCCTTTTGTTCATAAAAACTTCATATAAACAGTATAATATTTATTTCCTTTTTAATCCCAGCAAAACCTAGTCGGATACCTTAAGCTAAAAATAATTTTGGCATAATAAAATGAATAATACGTGTAATTACTGTTATGAAGATAATATTATAAAGATGAAAAACATGACATCAGCCTTCATATATAGTGAAATAAAAAAAAGTTTGTGATAAGACAAAAAATAGTAATAATAGGAAAAGAAATACAAGTATGAACAAACACACATGGTGGTGGGTGGGTCTAGTGCCACTTGGTTACACCAAGCCCGAATGAGCGGAGCTCGCTCTAATTAAGGCAGAGGTGCGTGCCTTTCAGTGTTAACGAGCACCATTAAGGTGAAATTACGACTTTTCTCGAACACACACGACACAACCCTTTTTAGAGGACGGTCGAACTCATTCATCCATCTGCGAGTCAGAATTTAGATCCGAATCAGAGACAAACTCATCCCTGATTCAGTACCCCCAGAGGTATAATTGGCTATGCGAACTTGGAGAACTTTGCAGTCACTACCTATTTAACTCGCCCCAACTGCCATTAGCCAACACGGCGGTCTTTGGCAGAGACGAGGGCAGAACCAGCGACCTTTCGGTTACGAAACTGACGCTCTACCAACCAGGCTACCGCGGCCCTAATATGAGAATGCACCTTTATACTCATATGATGCTGCTGCCAAATGAATGCTTCATCCTATCCCTGGCTATAAAAGGTAAGAGAACAGTAGGTGATATGATTTTCATGTCAACACCCATGTGAAGTGATTTCCAGAGGTGCACGTAAGATTTCATTTATATATGTGCATATCCAACAATGATCTCTCATAATATTTATTCCTACTTTGGGATTATGTCTGCCGACCAGTCAACTCTCGCCGAAATGCGCCAATTCTTTCGGTATAATTTCACTACCATATGGCGATAAAATCGGGTTTGGTGAAAAGTATGTAAATGGTGGCTTCAGGAAAATTTGTCAAAAAAGGTGCTACAGACGTGACTATACGTCTTTTACTAAGGGATTGTTGATAAAATGTTGCGATCGGGTACCCCTTGATTGTTTTTCTATTTCTCACTCCAAGATCTGCAACATCAGTTATTCGGTCCCTAATGCAACAATAATGTCAATGAAAACTAACCATTATGACATTTGAAGGGTGATACTTCATTAATATTTGTTGCCAATCGATAAGACATTTAAATCTACTCTAGAACCGGATCAGTTATTAAACCAGTGGGGGTGGTCTCTCCAAAACTTTCTTGCATCCTCCTAAAATAAAACTGTTATTTCGGTAAATGCTTTTAACCAATAGCTTGCAATAGGTAGCAAATATTAAAGTTTCGTGATAATACACCAATTTTACTTGTTTTATGGACTCATGCTTGGCTATTAATCCTTGATATGAGATTCATATTGTCGGAAGATTGATTTTGAGTTTAACACTCCTTCTTCCACCCGATTGAAACAAAGGTTTAAATTACATTTACACTTGTAATTAAACATATATATTACCAAATTTGGCATATTTAAATAAATGCGATTTTGAGTTACCTACATATTTCTAAAAGTACAAACTTAAGAGTACTAATACGTACAATTGTCAATCACATTGTGAATTTAGCTCGAACTTTAATGACTGTCTACATTAGAAATGTTGCTATTCTGCACTTAATTTTATTCATCTATGTATTTTTGTTTCGTAATTATCGTTTAACTTAAACGGACAAGCTTTCCATGAACTGATTATATTAAATTTTCATAGAAATCTACTAATTCGGTTTGCAGGCAATGTACCGAATTTCATCCATGTTATTCAAATCAATTTTTGTTTATCTTCGTACTAGACTGACGGAAAAAAGATATGCTTTTCGAACAAGACGTTTGCAACATTAGAGCTTAGAGATTGGTCAAAATTTCGAGTTCGTAATTGGTTAGTTACCATTAATTTTTCTAAGACGAGAAAGTAAAAAATAGTATACTTATATTGAAAATGCGCATAGCAAATTTCTTGCTGCAGATATGTTTGAAATAAATTGTACAAGCACTTGTGTTATAGACGAGCATCGTAAATACAGTATTCTTGTCACTCACTTTTTGCATAATGCATTTTATTAATGGAAATGTAAGATAAGATTTTATTTATACCTAAGCTATCCTCTTTTTACTCTGAAGAGGATTTCTTCTTTAGTCAAGAACCAAATGCTACCCAACGCGAATCATCATATACTTAAGATGAATTTCAAAAACGTCTAATAAATATGAAAACACATTTAAATTTGTTTAACCCATTTTTGTTTCGTCTAATCCTTATTTTTTCTTGCTATTTCAATATTGTTATGCATATACCAATGAGTTAAGGAAGTATTTTTTTCGTATTAAAAGAGGAATGACATAAATATGCGCACTTTCCTCGTACCAGTGAGTTATTTAAGCAAAAACAACGAGTAAAAGTGAAATAAAAGGCATTACGTGTAAATTCTATTTGAGAACATTCAGTGAATAAAGGAAGCAAACTCTAACTTTAATATTTTTTTCTAACAATTTGTAAAGAATTAAAAGTTTAACCAATACAGACACTGGATTATACGTATATCACTAATATTATGAAATCGCCAAAATATTGATACTTTAGCAAAAAGAGTGAAGAATGGAGTAAAATCATTATAAATATTTTCAAAATAAAGGAGACAGAAGTTTATGTGTCTGCAAACAACCAGCATCCTTGGTTCCAAATATCGAAATTCCACTCCACTACTCAGAACTGCATTCTATGATCTCATTTTCAAAAAGACTTTAAAGGCTTAAATTTTAAATTTCGGATACTTTCAGATAGTGGATTTCACCTTTATTTAAAGTAATGTTCATTTAAGTGAAGTCCGTGACAAAAACAATTGCTAATCATATTTAACAAATATAAAATGCACGAGATGTAATTCAAGTCTTACAAATTATGTTATCATAGCAAATATTTTTAAATATTACACTTTTTCACAAGTCTCATGCAAGTAAAACATACAATTAAAATAAGATGATAATAGATATTATCGCATTACGTCCCGATAGAAAATAAATTTGTAAAATCTGTCATAAAACTGCAATTCCACTTTTGCTTTTGATTTTCTATCTTCTAATTATTCACTATGTCAATCTGAAAGTAAAGATTATACGAGGCAAAAGGACTAGAAGGAGAATCTGTATCAATTTCTTCCTTATTTTACTTTATTCCATAAATGATAAAATTTCAATTGCGAAGTCAGAGCAATTGAAAACAAGATGTTTCGTAGTTTTTAAGGAGGTTTACGTTTACTATTCATGAATATTTACTATTCATTACGTTTACTATTTCATAAGAAAAACTCAACGGTTTTTATAGTAACGATTTTTAGCAACAATTTTGAGGTTTTAAGGAATATAGGAGATCTTAATTACTTACCTAAATTGAAGAAATACTTTAAAGCATTTGAAAATCAAGATGTTCTTCCGAATTAATAACATCGCAAAAGGCTAATGCTGCAGCTTCTGAAGATGGAGCAGGTAAGACGCTTTCCGATAAAGAAACCTAACAGTAATGATTTTGTATTATCTTTAGATTATGTGAAATGCATTGTTTATAGGCAAATCCAAACAAATAATAAAAGACCATTAATCACTAATACGTTTGTTGTAGGTTATTCTTTTTTCAACAATGCTTTTCATTGTTAAGAATTTTTGGTCATTTAGTTCTCAAATGGATGTTGACTACATAGGTTGACTTTTAATAAAATAGTTGAAATTCAACCGTTTATGAAAATATGAATTTCGTAATGAGTTCGATTAAAAGGCTCGAAGCATAGTGACATTTTTACAATGGTCGAGATAGTAATCAGTCCTTCAATTTTGATCAATGACTTCTTCATCTAAAAATTTAGAATTTACTTTCCAGAGCCTTCATTTCTTGTGTGTGTCAAAATTATTAAATTCATCATCAAATTGTCAAACTCTGCCGAATTTGTTGCAAAAATTGGGTGCCATTATCTGGAATTTTATTTGAAAACTACACAAATCATTGTATATAACGTTTCCCAAACATTATTTTATTGAATTATTTTATTGGGAATGACATAATAGATTCGTGACATTTAAAACATTGTTATGAACATCCACTGGATTATGTAATTTTGCTGACATAATTTTTTAAAAAAAACATTGTTAATTTTGAAATATATGAAAAATGTTTCATCAAATAAACAGGAATATATAAATATTTACTTATT
>JAPMOQ010044256.1:0-16836 GCA_026543055.1 Argiope trifasciata
GTCTCAGATAGCCGACTAATAAAAATAAATTCAAGTTGAGAGGATGTGGTAGACCAGGACTCGTTATCAGTAAAAAGACATTGCCGACTAGCTCATGATTCATACAAAAACTCATGCTGTTTGATGTTGGATCCAAAGGAGTACAGGATGTTGTAAAAGTTTTCCCTCTGAAATTCGGTTTGGTTCTTACAATAACTAAGAGCAAAATGACAGCAAGACACCATTTGAGTGCCTTTGATCACGGACGAGCAGTTGCACGGTGAAAGCGTCACCACTGTAGCTGTTGCAATGGCTGTATCAAAGAGTGTCATAATAAAGTTCTATTCTCTCCACATGTAGCGTGCATTTTTAGCTTTACTTTCAAGATGCCTGGTGCCGCGTTTAATCCATTTATCTTGGGGCAATTTATAAATCCACTCTGATCTTGTTAATCGTCTATTCCCATAGTGTACTTTGTATAGAAATGAGTACAAGGGTCTTGATTATTGTATTAGTTTTATATTTATAGAATATATATATAACAACATTCGGATATATCAAGTCCGTTCATGGCGAACGACCCGACCTTCCTCCAGCGTCTCTCGTCCTTATCTCCTCCTTCGTCGTTCTCCTTTGGTCCCTTTTAGAAGCGACCCACCCCCTCGGACAGCACGTGACCTTTGTCCGGACCGGTTTGAAACCTTCCTCGTTGAGAGTCGAAGACAATCATCTACCGATTAAAGAAAATGGTAATGCTTTGCAAACGCATGCCGGGGGTCTCGGAAGGAAAAATACACCTTTAGAGGATCGCTATGTAGCCCTCGTGGCAAAAAGGAACAGAAATTTAACTCCGAGTCAGATAGCTGAAAAGTTGCAACCATTATCGGCACACATGTTTCTGCAAGAACCATCTCACGGCGATTAAATCAAGTTGGTGTGTATGCACGGAAGCCTTCTCATTGCATCCCACTTCAATCATGTCCTCGTCGTGAGAGACTACGATGGTGTGAGGAACAAGTTGGTTGGGATATCCAAAATTGATCTAGAGTGATGCTCTCAGATGAATCTCGTTTCAGTGTGACAAGGGATTCTGGATCGCCAATTACAATGGAGAGAGTGTGAACACGTTATACGCAACAGTTTGTTAGTGAACAGCGGTGGCAAAGGTCTCGGCTTCGGAACCGGAGGGTTGAAGATTCGAGACTCGATTCCACCTTCGTGTGAGGGGGTCTCTTGCACGTTAAATCTGTCAGGCCAAACGTCCTACCGCTGGTGTGGGGAGGGTTTACCAGCTCAGGTGTCGTCCTCGTCATCTGCCCGTGGATCAAAATGACGCGGTCTGTCAAAAATTGTCCCTAGTGTTGCTTCAGAACGAGACGTTAATATAACTAAACTAAACTGAACAGTGTGTTGGTGAACGTGATCGGTACAGCTTAGAAGTGATGGTGTGGGCAGCATCATGCGCAAAGGCGAGGCATCGCTTTGAGAGAGTAAGCGTTATGTCACTAAGATATTGCAGAGAAGTTATTCTGGGTAATGTTCGTCTTTTAAGGGGTGCTGTAGGCCCAGATTTTTTGTTAATGGACGATAATGCGCAGCCACACAAAAGCGTTAAGGTATCGGACATACTGCAAAGGAAAAATATTGTCCGTAAATAATGGCCTACTAACTCTCCCAACCTAAATCCCACTGAACATGCTTGGGATACTCTTGGCAGATGTGTTTCACAAAGAACCAGTGCAAGAACTCAAAATCGCCTTGAGAGAGGAGTAAGTCAATATCACCAAAGAAAACTCGATAGTTTAGAAGAGAGTATCAAGAACAGATGGAAAATGCGCATTAGCGTCCGTGGTCATCATACGTTCTTTCAAGATACTCATGTCTGCATCATTCTGACCTGAAGATCAATTTTTGTGGGACTGTTTGGAAATAAATCTTTTTTTATTTTTAAGATTTTAATTCTTAGATATGTCGACATCTGCACCATTTTGTACTATAATAAATGCACATCCTCCCTACTACATATGTACTTAGTTTCAGTTCTTCAATCATTGTCTATATTTAATTAATCCAAAAAACGTAACTGTTCCTTAGCAATTGTCAAACATATATATATATGTATATATAAACAATATAAGCTAAGTAAAAAGGAATATAATAGAATCAAAATTACAACAAATAGAAAAAGAATCCGACCTGAAGCCTTTTTCAAAGGCAAGGATTCAAAATAAGGGGGTTTTTTCTGTGAGGAATCGGACAATGTCGAATAGTATTGACTCCACATAACCCAGAGATCCTCCGAAAATTGAGGCAAAAGAGACATAACCAATTTTAACAGCAGAAAACACAAAAACAAAGCAACATTAAAAATGTCACGAAATAAAACAAAAACGTATAAAATAAAACTACATAAGAATATTCAAAATTAAAACGAACCACCCAATTAATTGATTAAGAAAACAAAAAGGGGGAGAACATAATAGCAACAGAAGAAATTTTACCATAACTGTCATTCCAATTATAATACAGTGTGAAGTAGAGAAAAAAAAAAGATAAATGGAGTTTCTGAGAGCCATCTATTTTATTAATATTTCATTCTTTCTTGTACAAATCTGAAATAATTTTTAGTTTCGATTCCAATTTTTAGTTTCGTTTCCGCAATTAACTTCGTTTATTTAGTTATATTAATTTAGATTTGCTTCATAAATAGATTTTATTTCATTTTAGTGAGCTTTTTGTTATCTAATTCCGAATTAAATTTTAATTTCGATTTGTTTTTTTTGTTGAGTCAAGAAATGAGTGTTAATTATTTTAATGCTTTTATGGTTGCTTATATGTATATATATAGTACAATTATCTAAAATTAAAAAATAATAATAACTCGCCCAGGAGAAAATAGATTCTGTAGGAATGCTAAATCCAAGTTAAAGGCGAATATTTGGTAGTTATGCAACGCAAATGTCAACCTCTTAGAACGCAAATAAAAACTCTTTTCATATCGAAGCATATGATAACCCCGCCGTGCATTGGATCCTAAGAGAATAACATTTGCAAATTTTCAGGTACGTCCGTCGCGCCCGAAGGCGCTCTGCACTGGATTACCAGGTAGAAGTGTTAAGGCACCTTGTGCGGGATGACGACACGATAGACAGGAGCGAGTTCTACCTGGCCAGCTACGATGGCGCCTACGCACTGGCCGACATTGAGATCTGGATGAGGAAATGGCCCAGGAATGAAACAGCAGCTTAAGACTTTTTGCGACCAATGGTAATTATATTCTTTAGAGATGCACATGATGTCGTAAATTCATGGATTAAAATCTATATAAACAAAAATGAATGTTTGTCTGTATGTCTCTTGGGCATTCCTAAACCGTTCATCCGATTGCTTACACCTACGGAATGGTTATAGGTAGAGTACAATTATCTAAAAAAAAAAAAAATTTAATCGAATCTCAACCGCATCTATTTACCAAGGATTCATCTCCATATAACTCGTCGACGAGCAGACACAATAGATTTAGTAGAAATGCTAAATCCAAGTCAAAGGTTAATATTGTATAGCTGTTGAATACAAATGCCATTCTCAGAGGTAAGAACTTTATTACAGATTATGCGAGAAAAGTTTTTTTTTTTTTTTTGCCACTAAACCACCAAAAATATTGTAGTACAAATATTTTCGCACCATCCTAATTTTCAAAAATTATCTTTTCAACTATATTAAAGATTTTATGGCATAAATATGTTTTCTATGCTTAATTAATTTGAAAAGAAAATATTTTAATCCCATTTTCTAATATTAAACTTGAGAATTCAGAACGAATAGGAAACGAGTCACGAGATACAATAAATAGTTTCTTTCATTGCTATTCTGAAAGAACACGAAGCTTTACAATTCTAAAAGAATATACAATTTTAATACATAAAAAAGAATATTTGTTCGTTCGTATTTCATGTACTGCGTACCATTCATCCTATTTCGATGAAACATTGCCAAATTACTAATTGATTGCACTTAATATTATTATTTTTGGAGACAACAACGCGCTGGGTACCAGCTAGTAGTTTAATATATACCAAAATGTCAAAAATACAAACATGAAAAATATATTTATAACTTTTGATGACAAAATTCAGTTCGTGACATATCGAGAATACAACTATATATTACAACAAACAGCAGAACTTGCTGGGCTTCGCTACATTTAAGGAATCCAACTATGTTTTAAAAAGAAAATTTTTGAAAAATTAAATTTAAAATAAAACTAGGGTTTTTAGATGTATTGTCAGTTATAAAACAAAATACTTAGAAATAAAACAAAATTATCTAAAAATAAATTTTAGAATCGGAAAAATGTGTAGTAAATTTTAATAAAACTTAACCACAACGGTTCACACTCTACACAAAACTGAAATGCAGCAATCCTATTTTTCTTTGTTATAGATAGAATGATGAGTGAAATGAACCAAAATCTATGAGGAATCTTGAGATGCACAGAAGTGATGGGTAAAAGTGTGCGCACTTATGAATTTTCAACACAAATTTACAACTTTATTTTTCTAAAAATACCTATAAATTAAAAAAGCATTTCATCAACAATAAAACTTTTGGTTCATTTCATTGCCCATATTATTTAAAACAAACGCGGAAATTTTTATGTAAATACCTCGATTAATTTTTAAGATATGTTAACGATGGAGAGTTTTTATGAAGATTAAAGTTTGGAGAAAACTGAAGTGAAAATATGTGATCCTGGTATGATAGGTGAGGCTTTCTTTTTACTTGAAGAGATAAACTGTTTTGGAAAGGGAAAAATCTGAACTACAAGAAATAACAATAAAAATAAATAAAAAACTGGGATTATAGCCTTTGTCGCTCCATATCCCATAATATTTACATTCAAGATTAAATAAAAAAACGTCAATGTAGTCGATAACCAGTGTTTTTAACGCAGTCGGATACTTTAATACATTGAACAATTCTGAAACTGAAAATCGAGCACCTTCTATTTTCTGACAAAACAAGCAACAGAAGTTTCTGAAGATCAAGCATTAGTATAAAATTTGATTGCAAAGTTGCAACACTGTGAGCAACTATTCTCAAGAATCTATGAGAGACACAATTTGAAGGTGATAATATAAATATTGTAAGAAACTCAAGAGCTACGAAACGCCTATTGATATTCTAACTACATCATATTTATTAAAAGCTTAGTAAGCTAATAATAAATATAATTATTTTATATTTTATTATTCAGTGTTAGAAGTAAATACACAAATGTCACTTTGCTAGCACATTGATCATAAGGATTATGTGAGTAACAAGAACAGTATATACAAACAAATATCCTTTCCTAACTTCATCAAATCTTAATATATATATATATTCCACACACCCTTCATCCATTCAGTAGATTCAAAATACCTTAACCCGACATCCATTCTTGCACAATTGCCTACATAACAAATTATTAACGGAACGAAACGTTACAGCAGCATAAAGATTACAAGAACTGCGAAGAATTCCATAGCAACTGTTTTTTAATGTGAGAACGCAGACGATTTCGTGAATTACGATTTTTTTAAAGCGCAATTGAAAATAAATATTTTATATTCGTATTTACTTTAAAAAATAGAATTGCATTTCTTAATACTTTAAAAAAAAAAAACTTTTCAATTATAATATAGAATAAAAGTAAAAAGGGATTGTGGCATTTGCGCTCCAATTATCATTTCCTACCCCCAGTTTGTAGGTTTACTGGAATTTTATTACCTTTGGCAGGAAAATTTGGCGTGGAGCGCATATTCAACTCGTGTGTTTTTTTCGGTGCCGTACCCCTTCGTTAATGACTTTTTAGGCAGTGATAGATTACTTTATGATAAGATAAGATTACTAGGTGGACTCCCCCCCCCCTTTACCGTAAAAGCACTTAGCCCTCATAAATGAACTCCTTATCGTTAAATGGTTGAAATAGGGAAAATGAGAAAAAAATTCTTAACACTTTTTTCACATAATTTTACTTATCAAAATATTTCTGAGCAACTTTTTCCGTAAAATGTTGCTATTAAACAATTTTAAAATACGTGAAACGCCTTCAAAAAATTAAAAAAGGAATTTATTTTATTTATTTATTTACCTACTTTGCCTCAAAATTCATAACATGAATACGTTGGTAGATTTTCTGTTAAGAAAGACTGTTAAAATTTGATTTTTGACGTAAGAATGTTACAATTTTCTTTTTTTTAAATACAGCATAGTCTTGCGAGGAATTTCATGTTTTAATTTGATTAGTTGTGTTTAAATTAATTTCATTTAATTTTTCGTGTTTAATTTATTTTGCTGTACTACAAATTACAGTTTCCGAATTAAAAATTGTAATATATTTATATTACAGCCATACTGTTAAATTCGTTTTTTCTAATTCGCGGGAAACAAAAATCACCAAAAATGTAATTACATATAAACAGATAGTCCCAGATTTATAAAATTTGGTACATAAATAATTACTTCTTCACCAATAGATATTCAATAGTTAGAATCTTTTTCAAAATTGTTAATTTTGTATTTATTAAATCTTAATTTAAACTTAATCAATCGAAAAAGCTTATTGGCAAGTGTTGTGTCACATTAAAATTTAAAAGATTAACTTTCTAAAGACAAAATGTTCCTTTTCGGGATAATTTTTCTTTGGATTTTCTAAAAAATTCAAAATTAATTTTAGAAGTAATTTGTAACATTTTATTTTTATCGAAATGAAATTGAAATCAATTTTGCTATTTTACCATAACGTTCCGTTGTTACTTTCTTAACTTTGAGAAAAAATATCTGCTTTCTTAAAACAGTAAAATCAGTTAAAATTTTTAAGAAGTTCTTAATGGCTTATTTAAATAAAATGATGTTCGAATCTTTCATATGATATGCTATATTTGATGGAAATTAAGACTCACGATATCATCAAGACTTTAGTAATGAATGAATGAGTACTTTAATGAGCACTTGAAAATAGTTAGGAAACTATTTCAAAAATGTGACGTATGAGATACTTTATATACATTGCAACTAAACCCAATTCCAAATAATAATTCCCTAACACTATTTTAAAAAATGTTTCTACGATTTCAAATGATGTTATACTAACCGTTACAAAATAATTATGAATTTGAAAAGAAAAAAAAAAAAACATTTTAGCGACTCATTCTGGAGAATTATGAAGAAATAGGAAGCGCACAATGATTATAATGAAATGAACAATGGCTTAAAAATAGAAATAAAATGCTCAATGGAAATTAAATTTTCACTACATGATGAAATTTAATTTTGGACTTATACCTGATTCTGTTCATGATTAATGTACCGTATTCTATTCATTAATTACTTTACTATTTCTGCATTCAATACGTTATTAAAAATCACTGAAATAAGCTGCAGATTTTTTAACAATATATAAATTAAACAAATAGTATTTAAATATGAGGAACTTATTCTCAAATAAGTACTTCAGTTTCTTCAAGATCAGATTCTTTGAATTAGAAAAGCATTAAAAAAATTTGTATGAGGAATCAACCTAAAAATTTTAGTTGAAAATTAGTAAAATTAATTTTGAAGGTTGCTTAGTTGTTACTAACATGTTCTTGTTATCATTCCTAATAGCCTTGATTTCGATTTATATTCCGTTTCGCCTTGATTTCATTTAGAAATATGGCAAGAACGAAATTATTTAATTTGGAACATTCGATTCATCATACACTTGCACATTCTGTCATTTAGAGCTTAAAAAAAGCGTACTTATCTAGTAACTCTGATAGTTTCAAAAGATAGATTCTAATACAGATTGTGTTGGAAAACTGAAAAGTGTTTTCTTGCCACAAATGACATTCGATTTAAAAACAAAACTCAATTAAAACTGACAAATAACTTTTTGTTAAAAACAGACAGAAATATATTAAGATAGAATTTTTTTAAAAAAAACTATAATCCAAAAAAAATAAAATTTATTATTATTACAAAAGCTTTTTGGTTTATCTCACACAAATATTTTATTAACTAAAGCTATAAGCGACGTTTACAATTAAAATAAATAAAGAAACTACTGTGAGTGAAATGCAATTAATATCGCTTCATATCCCACTAAAAATTGATTTAATCAGTTTGAAATTTTCAAAAAAATCAGAGAAAAATTTATTTTGATATTATCGATGTAAAGCTATACTTTATACTCAAAATTGAAAAAAAAAATTCATTTAATATCTATCCTGATTGTATTGTTGTCAAAAAGAATAAAATAACTTTGAAAACTAATCGATAAAAACTATAGACACATAATTTTAGAATAGCAAACTCCTATAATAATTGTTAATTAGTCAAATATCTGTAATATAACCGAAATGAATTTGAAATAATGTGTGAAAACTAGGATATATCAAATTATAGATATATCAAATTTTTAGAATAATAATTAGTAATAATTGTTGTAGATATAAAAGTGCCAAAAATTGTTAATCTCAATAGTGCTCATGTTAAATGTCATTGTAGTAGAAGTAAAATTGTAATATATATATAATAGCAAATAATAAATAGATTTCAAGAGTTCCTTTGTCTTTTTCTTCAAAAAAAGTAGTAATTAATATTTTTTATATTAATTATTACTTTTTCTTAGTCTTTTCTAATTTCAAATAATGATAATGTTTATAACTGGTTCTTGAGAACTACAATAGACCTCTTCACATTCAGGAAAAGATTTTAATTCCAATTTAAGCCCTTTTTAGATGAACTTTAACCCCCTTCATCTCCCCTCCAAAAAAACAACAACTTGATTTTATCTATAAATAAAATTATATTATAATAAATACTAAACTATGATCAGTAAAATATATCTCGAAGGATATGTTTGTTGCTTAATTTCAAGCGGTTTAAATTCCGTTCTTACTTTGCTAAAACATATAATATTTGTTAATTTTCATAACATTTTTTTAAAATTGAATGGTATTCTATTAATTAAAGTGTTTAAAAATGTGTTCAAAATTAACGCTTCCAATACCTATGCGGAATTACATTAACTTAATAATACTTCGGCATATGTGATTGAGTTCATGGGACATGAGGACCGGTTTTTTAAATGAATCAGCGAAGATTTATCAAACATTTATAGACAAGGTTAATTCATTACTTATTTCAGTTATAATTCCAATAAAATTAACTGAATCTATCGTTACTATACAATCTATTTTTGTAGAAAATTAGACTAACTCAAGAACTTCTAAAAACGACAGCTCTAACATGCGGGTAAAAAACCTGCCAATGGCGATAAATTGTCTTCATTTTTCCAAACGTTAATTTTTTTTTTAAATTAATGTTTCTATCTAGATTAAAGCAACATTTGTCTCACCAAACAAAAATTATCAGAGTGAAAAAAAAAAAGTTTTCATTTTGCATTCGAAATGGCCTATTTGTTTGATTTTAGACGTAGATCTTATATTCTGTATGAATGCCATTTATTAAAGTTGAAGTATTCTCAACCTTCTCTATTTTAAAATGTTGAGCACTGGACCACCCGTTATTAATCTAATAAAAGGGTAACCTGAAAAATATAGGCAAATGTAAATTTTTTTTTCATCACATATATGACACTTCATTCTCACTATTTCTCTCCGCTTGTTCCTACAATTTTTAATCACTATACCACAAAGCCCATTAAAATGTTTGGAACTGAAAACGACATTGTATTTTTCTAAAACTTGAAAAAAGCATTACGATTTCTTACAAAATAAATCGTCATCATAACCAAAAGTTTCTTTTCTTTATAAAGACCTTGTGTAACTGTCGAACAATGAAAGTAAACAATGGTATGCGCGATTCTTAATTTTTTTGAAGTCATAATGATTGGATGATGTACAAGTTGCATTCTGAAATAAACGTTTTCTTCCACATTTGTGACCAGTATTTCGAAATTTAAAACTAAGCATGTCTCTCAAAATTTTCTCGATAGAAACATGAAATTTTGTACGTATAGATAAAAATAAGAGAAAAATTGTACTAACTAATACTTGAAATTATGATGGATATATAAAAATTGATTTTCGTACAATTGCCTACCTTATTTAATGAAATTTTGTAATTCGAAGTGTTTAGATGCAATATTTAAAAAAATTATTTCTTAGGGCAACCTTTTGATGCTTTATTAGAAGAAGAAAAGGTGACTTTAGAAACCATGCTAACATAGCTGCACAAATTATTTTTATCTTAATGCCTAATATTTAAATATTTACTATAGTAATTTCTCAATCTATATAAATCTATAGTTTTGGCAAAAAAATTTAGGGGCGAAAAAAGAACGAATAAAATGTAAAGTAATATATTTTATTTTTAGCTTTCTTTCATATATAGATTTAAGACAAATTGAAAATTAGTAATAAATCATTGACAGCACATTTATGAAAATAGGCAGAAATTTGTTACTACATTACCTGCGAATAAAACTTTAGATCATGATACTGAATCTGAGAATTTAACGTTTTACTGAAGAACTATAGATGCATTTACATGTCGATTGATGGTACATTGGATTGTGTATAATTGTCTGACGGTAAATTAGCTAGAAAATGAGGTAACATATTTCAAATATGAAGGAATATCAGTAATTATCAACATTTTCTTATAGAAATGTTTTTTCTTTCTGAAAATTAACCAGCATTTATTTTCTGAATTATTAATATGATTCCTATCTTATTTCAGACAAAGTGCTTAATATTTTGCAAAAAACAGCTTATTTGAAAATTTTTAACATAAAAAATACATTAGCTCATTTGAAGTAAAAGCTTAGGGAGTATGTATATATACAAGAAGACATAAATACAAATTGAAAGAACTAAGCATTACTGATATCCACTTAAATTTCACTTTAAAGCAGTTTCTAAGTATTTTTTTTTTTTTTCATTTTGTTAAAAAAAGTTAAACAGTAAGAGATATAGAGATTAAAATCCCCATAAAAATAAAAAATAAACTTCACTTTATTAGATGAATTTGTATAACGCACATCAAAATTATTAATGCCTTCTATGCGAGAAAATTATAATCGTGTTCCTTTATCATAAATTTTTTAAATGAAATATCTCACATTTCCTTTATTACTTTAAACTCTCGTTTAAAACACAATTAAGGGTAGACAGCCGTTTTCCCACGGAAGCTTCGTCTCGTTTTCAAGGACATGGAGTATCATTATTACTCTGAACTGTGATTACCATTTGGCGTTCGTTGTAAAATCGCCAAATCTTTCATGGAAAGATAACGGTTATAATGTGACAATCCTGAGCGTGAATGATATCGTTTAATGACAAGGGGGGTTAACTAGTGGAGCGCAAATGCCACTCAACCAAAAGTAAAATCCTTAATCGATATTTTTTATTTAACATTCTTCATAACATAGTTGTAGTAGGGTTGCTAGAAGAGCGTTCCGTTGGGTTACCATATTGGCGAGAAACTCAAGGGCACATTATGCTTCACTTCACCCAAAATAATATTTTTAAAACATTCTATATTTATGGCAATTCCTTAAATGAAAATAAAATATTTTAAATAGAATTAACTCTCAATTATCTATAGTTCTTAATCTTAAAATATTGCCACAAAAATTCAATAAAATTTTTTAAAAAGAAGCCTTTTAATATAAAAAATATCATTACTTTGTAATATAAGTAATTGCCAAATTCTAAAATCAGAAATTTTTCATTTATTCTTCACAATTTCATGCTTATGCCCCTTATATTAAATAAAAATTGCCAATATTTTACCTTGAATTAGTATCTTTTCCCTTCCGTATTACCAAATATCTGTAATATTTACGCCTCATAAAACCACAAGTAATCCGAGTTTACTTCACTGTGAAATGCAAACATTTCGTCCTTCTGTTTCGCTCACCACTTTTTTGACGAATAAAACGCATACTCAAAAGCACACAGTTCTACAATTTGTTGCCGAACAGTATCTAGCATCGCCAAGATGTGCCTTTTCAGTTCTGTCCAATACACTAAAAGTTTCTACCTACTTGAATGTAATAAAAGCAACAGAATTTCATTAAGAATTAATCTTTCCGGGTTTTTTTAATAACACAGAGAAATTGAAGGGGGCGGACTGTTAAAGCAGTACTTGTTCAGACACAGAAAAGTTTAGTAAAATTGTGTGGCAACAGTTCTGTGTTTATTTTTGAAGATTTCTACTTGTTTACCTCTAATCAGTGACTTCTTGTGTGTGTTTTGTTGGAATTCTTAATAAGTAAAGAGAAGTGAAATAAATCTAGCGTTGTTATTAAAGGTTTCTTTCCATTTGTTCCTTGAATAAAATAAAATAAACGTAAACCTGGAATTTTGAAACCGTACTTTATGCTTTTAACCTTAGCACTATTTACAACGTTTGAAAACTTCACTTAATAAATGCTTTTAGTGTTTCAAGCAACAGGAACAAGGCTGGCTAATTATATTTACAGGATATGGATGAGCTCGTAAACCATCAAGACAGTTGCATAAGATGATGCTACATGTATGTGTATTTGCAGGAAAACCACCTACGCAAAACCAGATCCCAAAACGTATCTATCGAACAATTTAGAACACACAAATTTGTCTAAAACAATATCTTCGTCAAGTAGCACAAGATTCGATTTACACTTAACTGAACGAAATATAAAGCAGTTTTGTTAGTTTTTACAAAATGATAACACTTTTGCCTCACAATTTAAAAATTCTTCCGCACTCGATTTTATAACCATGTTCATGACTTTCACTAATTTAACATTATGAAGGTTTTTTTTTTATAAGGCCATTATAACAAATCAATAGTTAATGGCGACTTTTTTTTTGACAAAGGCTCATTAACTCATTGTAAAAGCAAGGAACCTTTGATGTTAATGTCAAAGTATTTTGCATTAAAAAGTATTTTGGAGAGAAAGTAGAATAGCACAGAGAGTAGTGTCAGCTTCAAGCAATTTCATATGTTAGCATTGATTAATTAGATATAATTTTCTTCAGGTACAAATGACTCAATTTGTTTACCCATTATATACATATAACCATTTACACAGCAAAAAAGGAAGTCAAGTTGTAAATCAAACAACGATCAGTTTTAGAATTCCAAAAATTGTAACCCTACATACATCACTGTATATCAGTCAATTTCAGTTAAATTTCTTCCTTTGTTACCCATATTTGTAAATCAAAATAGTGAACTTCTGCCGACGGGTGACAGGATCTTGGATAGCTTCTCATGTAGCTTTGCTGTTCAGTTTAGGATTTCTAGAGGCACTTTTGCTAGAAACTTAAACTGATCTTGAAGCTGATTCAACAACTTCCACATTTTTGACCAAATCTTTTTACCAATCTCTGTATTTAATAATTACTACATTTGGTCATATTGAAAATTACTAGTATTGGTTATATAGAACTTTCAATAAAAATGTATCAAATGAATTCTAGGTGGATTGAGAAGAGTTAAGAATTTATGGATAATATAAAAAGGAATAATAAGAGGTGAATAGCTCAACAACATGGTATTAGTGTCAACTACAATTATAAACAGTTCTAGTAAAACAGAATAAAATAAGATTTATAATGATTCATTAGTCAATATTATTTATACCACAATTTGTTTTTCACTGAACTGTGATTTCTTGGAATATCATTATGAATTTAAACTCAAACTGCCTGTTTCAATATTCTGAGTTTTTTCCCCAATACAAAAGTTACACAAGACATGAATTTCCTTCAATTCCTTTTTTCACATTCGTTCTTTGCTGCTTTTCTACAGGAGATAGGGGTGCTTTCAGTTATTAAACCTTACAAATACTTTCCCAATATCTGCAATGCTTTGCTGGGCACATTTGATAATCAAATTGCTTAAAAAATAGTGATATAATTACTTTGATAGAATCAAAATCCAATTATTGTGATTTCAATAAAGATCTGACTATAATGTCTGAATAAAATAATTATGTGCATTTTAAGCTAACAGTATGCATGCTATCTAATGTTTCTATAACAGGGCCACTGGAATGCTATGCATTTAAACAATAGCAACTAAAGTATAGATTTTGTCTTAGGATTTTAAGTTCATTTGTCAGGGTTAGTAAGATGAAACACCAGCAAAAGAGGCATCAAGATCTATTGCATTTATCGTGCAAACATCTCAAATTAAAAAATTGACATAGAGAAGTCAGTTTTTGAATCAAAAATTTTATCAGCAATTCTAGTAAATCATGGCACACAAACTACCTTAGGAATATGTTATTAGGGTAAATGCATGCAATGTAAATTATACATAAAAGCAAATTACTAGCAAGACATTTATTTCTATTAGGTGTGCAACAATAAGAGGAAAAGCCAGTTATTAGTTAATACATTAAAACAGACAGAATTCCTATAAATCTTTCATCTCAATGAGAATATCTTATTAATGGCATTCACAAAAAACATAGTAACAGCCAGACAATAGGTTGATTAGGTAAGTGCATTTCTTTCAATTCTCATTACATTAGAAATTTTATACATTCCAAAATAAGTCCCAATTATCTGAAATGCAGGCAACAGTGACAAATAAATAACTTCAAAATGAACTATAGCAACATACTCACAGTTAAATTTATGTTCCAAGTCCCAATTGGATAAATTTTTATGAAGAGATCAGAAATTATAAAATAATGTTGAAATCTGCAAGTTAAAAAATAAAAAGAAAGGAATCAAGAAGATATATATCAACAATGGCCAGAACTACTAAAAGGAATCGCAATAAATAAAATAGTAGACCTGATACTCTTCTCATCTTAATTTATAATCCTTTGCCATTGTTTAAAAAAATACATTTAGTATTTTCATTATAGTCGATACTTTTTTAAAACCAAATAACAAAAAAAATATTAATTAAAAAATCTTTAACTTGTTTTGTGAAAAAAAAATCAAATATGAAAGATACCATATGTTAAAAAAAGCTTAAGCTTAATAAATATAAATTTACATAACCAAAAATTAATAATTTTCTCTGGTATCTTTAAAAATCCCTTCATCTATTCAATTCTGGTTCATGACTGTTGAAACTAGGGTAAATGATTTCCTACTGCTATTCTTATTATGCTTTTGACCTAACTAAGAAAATGTTTATTATACTAAAATGAATAAATACACCAAATTTTACAAGATGAACTTTAATTATGCTTTTACAGCGAATTTCCTCATAGGCCATGAACGCAATTTTTTCTGCTCCTTAGGAGTCTTCAGATTTTTCTGTCTCTTGGTCAGTTCTCGACGCATGGCTCTGGTTTTTTTTGGTCTCAAGTCAACAGGCTTGTATTTCTTATTCTTGTACAACTTCCTCAAATTTTCCTTGCGATTCTGGTTCATGACCGTCAAAACTCGGGCAATGGATTTCCTTACAATGTAACTGAAGGGGAAAAAAAAAAAACAATGTATAGATAAAAGTATACAAGACACAAAAGAAAAAAAATGAGCATTTCATAATTCTGAATTCAAAATATGAATGAATATACTAGTACTTAAGAACTGAAAAAATTATCAAAAACTGCCTGCAATTCATATTTTATAATTATATGAAATGACTTCATTATTAGTTTTTCTATTACATACAGCCATATTTGAAAAACATTAATTTTTTCTCTTTTTCAAAAAGGATCTTTGTCCATTTACTACCTTATACACAAATAATTTGTCATCTTAAATTTTTTTTTAATTCTCAGAATTTTTAATAATTTTCCCATCACCTGAGTGCAGCGAGAAGTCGCCAAATAATGCACAATTCCGCCAACGATTTTTATTTCGTCGACTGTTTTAGCCATTTGCTTCGCTTGGTGACATTTGCGCCCAGCAAACAGAAAAGTACCGAATTTTCTTCATGAGGCCCTTCTTCAAGTTCTTTCATTTTATTTTAAAAAGTATAGATTAAAAAATGCTTCAATGAACTGATTTCCAAACAAAAAATACATAATGGGAAAAAAATATAAAAAAGCTATATTGATCTCATCAGTTGAAGTATCTCATCAAATCATCAGGAGAACGAAAGTATTCATACATCATTTGAGATCTAGTGGACACATACTGCTGTTAATTAATAAAAACCAGGTTTTTATACATATAAGTCCTTTCTTTTCAAAAAAAGAAAAATCAGACAGAGGTTCGAAATAATGTAATCATAGTACATTCAGAAAACCATAATTCATCACAAAATTTCTCTTCAATTCACAACTAAACACATATAAAAATTAAAAATGAAATGTAAACACAATTCATGATGAAAATGGAGAAAAAACTGATCAGACAGAGGTTCGAAATAATGTAATCATAGCACATTCAGAAAACCATATTTCATCATAAAAAATAAATTCTTATCACAATTACAGTATCCACATGACAAACCACACACACAAAAAAAGTAATTACCAGCAATTACAAGTTCAAAAATTTATACAGTAAATCAGGGATGCAAATATAGGATCTGCAAGTATAATATACATTAAATGACATCCTATTTGTAGAAAACAAATCTAGAATCAAAGACATAACACTAAATAGACAGTTTTCAGATTTCATAAGCTTTCAACAGGGCTTATCAATATATATATATATATATATATATATATATATATATATATATATATATATATATATATATATATATATATATATATAAATACAACTGATATCATGAGGTGAACAAGAAATATAATTTTTTAATGGATTGCAATACGGTCACTTCCTTAGTACGATTTCAAAAATTTAATCTCAATCAGATCATAATAACTCAACATGGCTTTTCAGGAGAACGAAAGTATTAATACATCATTTGAGATCACAAGGTGCACAC
>JAPMOQ010044256.1:16846-41061 GCA_026543055.1 Argiope trifasciata
TATGTATTAATTACCAAAACTACATTAAAATTAATGAATACAGATATAATCAGATGATTTGCAGGGTGGAAAAATCAACAGAAAAAACATAACTTAAAAAGAGACATCAGGCTACATCAGTTACCAACGAAAAAAAATTCTCAAGATGTATTTAATAGAAAAATGAATTTGATGAAATAAAAAAAAAAACTTGAATAATAAACTTCGTGAAATAATTATTTATCTTCATACATATGAACCATGCATATTCATATGTCCAAGATACAATGTTTCATAAGTATCAGTGTAGAATCTTGCATCCCTACTAGAAGTAACATTTTAGTTGAAAATATAAATTAAAGAAATGACCTCTTCATACACAAGAAAATGAATATACCTTATAGTTAAATAAAATTAGCAATTTTTAATAAATGTATAAAATAGAAAAAACTTCCCCACAGCATGAAGTTACAACAAATAAAATAAGAGGCAGACAAGAAAAGCTAAAATTAAAAAAGCCCAATTTACATAGATTATGGGAAAACTTCCATTAGTTTAATGCAATATCATTGGCAACCATAATGATAAAGAAACTTGGAAATGTCCAGAGAAATTAAATGCTCTCTAAATCATATGCCTCAGATTCTTAAAACCATACTGAGCAATTGAGTATGATTTTAAGTACTGGGTTTCAAATATATAAACTATATAAATAGTGCATTTGTATCACATTTATATATATCGAAGATGGTGATGTTTATAAGGATGCTGAATACCGAATAATGACCTTTGATTGCACTGAAAGGTCATCTTAAAAGTTAAAAAATCTTCACAGTTAAAATAAATTATCTCACCACTTGATTTACATGCTATAACCCAATAAGTATTTCATATTTCAGAGCACTATGAAGAAAAGTAGGAATTAAGATTTCTTCCTTTAAATAGATTTAAGTTGAAATTCCAATTTGCAACCTGGTCAAAATCACTCAATTTAATTTGTTTTAGATATATCAAGAACATTTAAATATTAACAAACAGTCAGAATTAAGATCATGTCATTAACGAATTTGCTCTATAATTGAATACTTGAAGTGTAGTTTATTGTGCTCCCGAGTTTGACAACAAAATGGTAACTCAAAGAAATGATTTTATAGCAATTCTAATGCTGTTCTATTACCTTCTTTTTACAGTTGAATTGTACATGAATTACTATTTATAAAAATTATCCATTATAAATTTAGTTATGTATTATAATTAAAGTTTTTATAGCTAACAAGGCAATGTATTGTTTTATTTAATATGAATACAGATAGAAACTATTTGTTCTTTTGCAATAATTAACTATTGGTATACATTTTGGTAAAGTATACATTATTAGTCTAAGAAATCAACTGTAATAGAATTCCTTGTATTTTTCATTATTCTTTTTCTGATCTGATGACATCCTTGATAATCCATTTTGCTAACTGTTCAACAGGTGTGTGGCTAATGAGATGGCAGGAAATATTTTAAAGCTGTAGAATGGATGAAAGGCGAGTGAAATTGCATATATAAAAAGAGTCAAATTCAGAAAAAGATGCTTGCTTGAAATGTTGCAAGGAGAATGGTTTGATAGCTTTACTCTCGATAATGTACTTTTTTTTTTTTTTAAATTCACACAGTTCTTATGTTCAATAAGTTAGCAAAACTACTAGAATCTTACTCCCGATTCCACCAAAATCGTGTTTAGTTTGTTTGTTTTTTAAGTTAAAAAAAAAATTCAGACTGGTTGCACCTTCAGATGTAGAAGACATGCTCTAAATTTCACTCTACACAATACACTGGCGCAGCTAGTTTGAAAAACTGCTTTATTTCAAAATTGTCAAGATAAGCAACAGTGATACCAAAGATTAAAAATAAGAAATCTCAATATTTAACAGTAAGATCATAGTTTTAAGCAGAAAGTGATAATGTAACTATTTCGCAAAATTTTTTGCTCATTTTGTTTGTCATCTTTATTAGTGACCTGGCATCCTAGATAGCAAAAAGCACACTGCATTTTTACCCATCTACTGAATTACAAATGATATATAAAACTGCATGTACAATCATATGTATATCGATTATATCCAAATAAGACTTTCGCTAAGTTGTAAGGGGACATACATTTCAAATTCAGACTCATTATCTTACGAGTGTTTACAGACATGCATGATTCCATAATTATTTTTGAATTCAAGCTAACTAATTTAAAGATGATAATGTATGGAGTATTCCAGGAACTTTTCTACTCATAGCTTCATATATTAAGGTACAACTTTGATATACACCCCCAAAAATTACGCGCCAAATCTGGCACTCCCAACGGACTATTTAGAGTTGCTGTTTCTTATTTTGGTGTTGCCAATTTAGGTTTTTTCAGCTTTTCGGTTTTTTAAAATTGTGTATAATCTGTTATTCAGTGACAGAGGCGCCAAACACAAATACTTTGCTTGGTGAGAAAAAAAGTTGCCAAATTTCCGATTTGGGAGTGTATAGTAAAGTAGTTCCTATATTAAATTATTTTTCCCCTTTTTACATTAATATATTTAGAAATTTAATAAATCTGATAAAAATAAATTTACAAATTCTTACAAGTGATACTTAAGCACTTTAAATGCATAATAAAGCAAGGTTCATATTCATCTTATACCACCAATATAGTTAACTTATACATGCAAAATAAACAATGAGTACTTGTCTTTGTGGAGCTACAAGCTATCTAGTTTCTCAAGTCACTGGTGGCTTATTTAAACCTTTGGTTTAAAAACACAGAACTCTTGATTATTCCTCTAACAATACATAAAAGAAGAATGAAGCCAGAAAGAAATCCACAACAGACATTATAAGATAATACTTAAAATTCAAAATTAAAGTAAAGCAAGCAAGCAATTCAGCAAGAATTATATGTTTATCAAATTGCTGTATGAGAATACATTTCAATTATTATTACCATTCATAAAGGAGAGCCTGACCAGTGAATGTGTTACATTTGAAAATAACAAATTATATTTTATTGTTCGAATACGATTAGAGATAATGCTTGATTTAACTATATCTACATAGAGAAAAACATTTAAGAAATTAAATTTAAAGCTTTATGGGTATTGCTTCCGCTAAAGTGGTAGAGGAATACTCCATATGTTCTTGCATTTTCATTTAGTATGTATATACGGGACAACTTTCATGTAATTATATAATCCTTCCAAATACTTTAGTTAACAAATATACAAAAATCGTTTAGAATATTTGTGTATCGATTAGATAATACAAGCAATAAACACATAAATCATTAAATATGGGCTTACATTTTGGATAATTTTGAAGCTGCTCCACCAGTTACTTTAGAAACTCGTAGGGATGCTAATTCCTGCTTTAATTCTTCCAACTGCTTCATCACCTCATCTTTCTTCTTGCCTCGCAGTTCTCGTGCTTTAACTTTAGCCTGCACATCAAAATCAAAACTGTTTTATCATCTCGATCAAAACGCAGTAGCACTATATCACTTTTAAGAAACTAATATATTTGTATATAAAACATTCTGGTACACATATCTACCAATATCTATAGCATTAAATATAAGTTTTAGAAATACGTGAAAAGAAAATTCCAGATTCAAAAGTAGTACTGTCATTCTTATTATCATGGCACACATGAACCTAAATAACCATCCTACAACATCAAAGTTTGATTACTGATTTTGGAATAATTTTTGAATTGTTTAGTTGACAAACACATATTAAATTAATAATTTACAGATATTTTCAAATAAAATTTAGTTACTTACCATTTTCTTGTATTTACAATCCGCGGCGAATAATTTACTTTACTAAGAGCCGCGATTACAACAAATTTTACCCTGATGTTCCGAGTTGAGGAGTTATTTAGCTGGTGCTGAATTCTGTTCGTAATGTCATAATTGATTGATTGTCCAAAAATACAAGGCCAGGACAGAGATAATTTTTAATACTTTATTTTTTTTCTTTTATTTCCCTGAATAATGTATATCTTTTTAAAAAAATAAAATTAATAGATTACTTTGAAAAAACTCTTATTCAAAACAAAATAAGGTTAACTCTAATATAGACAATGGAGTGTGCAAAAGATGATAACAATGCCCTTCACCATTTTTTTTCAACCTTCATTCGTTTCAATGTTTTCAACCTTTAATCATTCGTTTTTCAAGCTAATGAGGCTCAATGCGTTAATATTAAAAGTAGTTTTAATCGAAAGAAAAAAGACTTCGATGACCCCCAACATAAATACATTTCTCAACAATATTTTCATAGTCGTGAACAAAACAGAAATCGTCTTCAGTGTTTCAGTAAATATTTGATCGTGTAACTTTCCACCATTGCTTAAAGCTAAAGATGGAATGTTTATAATGTTTCTATAGTTTTCAAGGGGAATAAAAAAAATGAAGTTACAATACCCTCTATGTTTAGAAGATAGATGAACTGAATATAATAGTGCTATGAAATTGGTAGCAGCTGGTAAAATTCATATACTTAATGAACAATAGATATGTGAAACAATTAAATGAAAACAAATTTAATGTCTAATAATTTGGAGTACTCAAGGACATGAAATTTTATCTACACGATTTAATTAAACTTGAATGTAATAAATACAATCAAATTTTATTTAATGAATACTTAACAAGCATACAATGATGCAAAAAAGTGAACCGCTTAGAGAGAAATGATTCATGGAATAAGTGACGAAGACGTCATGACGTCACTTGTGGGATTAGCTTGCACCAATCTGTGTTGAGAGTTTGCTTAATGAAAACTCGTTTATTCATATGGGAGAATTTTTTTCCAGATATCTATTCTGATGAGTTTAAACAAATATCTGAGGCGTCTTAATTAACGACGTTGGATCTGTGGCGAAGTTGATGTTGGCTCAGAATAGAACCTGGAACTTTTGGGTTTGTAAGCCAGTAACATACCACAGGACAAAAGCATGCTCATCTCCCGTAGATGTTATCTGTCTGTTAGATATCACCACAAGTCTTTAGCCAAAATAAAGGAATTAGAAATAAATACTAATAACACCGATCAGTTGGGGGAAGAATGATTCGTGCAATGAGAATTATTACTATTATTTTATTATTGTAGTAAGAGATTTATGATAGCAAACGCTGGACACAAGTGATCACTTTTGTCTAATGATCATGTTAATGGTCATGTTACGAACTCTAACGTTGTGAGTTCGGTTCTTGCTATATCCAACCTCCACACTGGTGAGCTAGGAATGGGACAGTTGTAGGGGCTCCCTCTACAAGCAGTAAAATAAATAAATCAAGCTAATAAATAATCAACCAATGAAATATAGGTAAGACGCATTAGATTCAACAGCCAATATATCACCACTATACAGCAATAAATATCGTCTCACCTCCGATTCACTGGAGGGGAAGCATTGTAGTGGAAGTTTTATAAACCAGATAAAAACTTCGGGACACGAGTGATCACTTTGATCTTGTGATCATGTAACTGCCTACGAACCCTAAAGCTGCAAGTTTGATCCTCGCCTACCTCTTGTAGATACATTATTATCAAAATTACAGAAGAATATATGGAGTTGCATCTTGTATTCTCAACAAAAACTTGCTGGTAGAAATTTACTGTTTCACAATATAGCAATATTGCCAGATAGCTTTCGATGGTATACAGCAGTAATCTTCCATCGAAATAAAAGAGATGCTGAAGGCATTGAAAATTACTGAATCGTGCGTTGAAAAACATCACTCTTATAAATCAGAAGCTGTGTGCGCTATAAATTTATTCAAAGGCAATGCCCGTGCCACAGTTTGGCCAAATTTTGAAGCACAAGCAAAAACAAATATCTATAAATAATATAAAAGAGTATGCATAAGAAATAATAAATTATTTAATTATTAATTTGTTTTGAGATTTTTTTTCTTCTTTTTTTTTCAGAAAAAAAGCATAAAAACTTAACTATTTTACATGAATTTCTGAGGAAAAGTACTGTTTCGCTAGTTGAATATTCACATACAGAATAAGACTATAGAACGATTTATGATAGTTAAGAGCAGGGTCGGCCATCTGCCGGGAGCGGTGCATGCTTACACCCAAGCCCCGGGACTGAGGGGGGCCCTACTGTGGTTAAGAATTAAAACAATGTTTTGGTCAATTATAATGTTACACATACTGTTACGGATTTCCTATATCCTAAAATCCGTCCGGTTCTTTTTACCTTGTATATAGTTAGTGGTTGTGTATGGTGTTAGAGATGATGACCACACAGAGCAATGATCAGTCCTTTAGTTGACGAACAACACAGACGTTTATTTACAGGACGGGGACAGGACAGCACACAGACGACAATTATTCACAACACAACTATGTACAGGAGACAACTATTTACAGCCGAGACGAACACACAGGACAGCACACTGCAGATAGTAGTCCACAGGCAGAAATTCTGTAGTGACAATGTCCACAGAGCGGCCAGACAGGATTCAGCCGGAGAGGGAATCTTTAAGGGATTCGCTTTACACCTCCTGGGTCTCTCCAGAACAGGCTGAACTATTCCTTTGTCTCTTCTTGCCTTTGCTGTCGACTCACTACTTCGCACAACTGGACTACTCCTTAATTCGCGACAGCTCCGTTGCCGACGACGACACAACGGGCTACGACACAGGTTTCGTCAGAATAGGCCAAACAACAGTCCTCCGTTCAGGACTCCTCAGTTCAAGACCTCTATATCTCTAGGTCTTCCCGATAAATTCCACAGCGGTACTTGTCTTCGTTTAACACTAGATCGTTCAGCTTCGGCTTCTCTCCACTGCCGCACTTCGGCTTAACTCCACTTGATTCAGATCCTCTTTCCTATTTCTCCGCTGCTCCGCTTCGACTTCACTGACTCGATTCACACTGACTTGAGCCCTCTTCCTTATATATACCGGTGGTAGGGGGGGCTAACACTTTCTGGACCAATCAGGAGCGTTCTAGCTGGATCTCGGCTTCTAGTGGATGGATCGGGAAAATTCTCGATGTTTCGGGTACTTTCCATTTTGTCGCCAAAGTCGCCAAATTCGTCGCCAATTCGCCAAATGGTCATTAAGTTTGTCGCCAATTCGCAAAATGGTCATTAAGTTTGTCGCCAATTCGCAAAATGGTCATTAAGTTTGTCGCCAATTCGCAAAATGGTCATTAAGTTTGTCGCCAAGCATTGGGACCTCTGACGTCACACCCATCCACTATTCAATACACATTACTGTCAATCTGTCTTCCTTACGATGACAGTATTAGCGCGGAAAAGCAAAACCACAGGTTCGTAACATTGCTTCCCACTTCAAAGACTGACGTCCCGGCAGTCCTAGTTCATTTCACCGGCTAATGTAGGCTTCCGACCGATGTAAACAATCTTCATTCTGGCATTTTGCGACTTCACACATTGGTAATGACATCCTCACTCAATTGTCGACAATTATAGATCCGTCCAAATCTTCACATTGATGTTGATCTAAGTCTTCTCCGTTTCGGATTGTACATCTAGACTTGGTTTCGCTCCTTAAAATGTAAGATGTCCCATGGAGCCAAACATCCTATCGTAATGGAATTCTCCTGGACGAATTTTCTAAAAGCTGGTCGGTTCGTTACTTTAAATTTCTTCCATCGAACTAACCGAGAATCAGAATGATCCAATAGTGTCTTCCAGAGTCCACTTTTAAGCCAGGGTCTCTTCTTCGCCGAGAAAGTTCTCATAGGAATACGTCCGCTTATTCCCGACTCATTTTCGACACTAGAGAACTCTCCACAGTTCTCTTCACAGAATCGTCTATAAAGTACTCCTGGTTTTGCTGGAAGGATTCTTCTACGACGATGAAATTTGGCCGGACACACAGAAGATTCCTCTGTTTCTTTTCGCGTGCTATTCCTTGGAAACTCCACAGTAGAATCCAAGTCTTGAAGGAAATTGAGGCCGAGATAATAAGGATCAGCGATTCCAGCTACGTAGTTATCATCCGTAGCATTCTGTAAGGGGCTACTAAGAGGCTTGCAAAGAGGTTGTCCCGTCAGCCTCTGAGACGAATTCATTTCAGACCGAGTCGCATCAGCTGCTACATTCGTAAGCATAGAGCACGGGTCACCACTACCAGACACGTCCAAAGAGAGTTCATCTTCTTCATCCACTAGCTCCTGAGCTTCCGATTCCGCTTCAGGGGAATCCTTCGAAGACTGTTTCAGCTCCAGAATTACTTTACAATCTCCTTGTTCATGCCTCTCTACATTAAACTCCAGTTCTTCCTCAGAATTTCTTAGCTCCTTTTCGATGACATCACTCTCCATTTGATCGTCGGTCTTTTTTTCCTCCACTTAGCTCTCACCGACTCCTTCCATTCCTTCTGTGATAACTTGGACGTCTTCGACTTTGTCACTTTTATCGTCTAATATTTTCTTCCATGACGAAATATCTTCCTTTAATTCTCTCTTTATTTCTTTTTGTCCGGCTATCAATTCTTTCTGTGCGGTTATCAGTTCTTCTTGTCCGGCTTTTATTTCTTGCATGAATGCAAAAAGCTTTTCAAACCAGTCATTTTCTGATTCAGCCATTTTTGCTTGGGATCACGTCAGCACCATACACTGTTGACCGCTATCCCACTTCTGACATCAAATTGTTACGGATTTCCTATATCCTAAAACCCGTCGGGTTCTTTTTACCTCGTATATAGTGATTGTGTATGGTGTTAGATGATGATGACACACAATGAAATGATCAGTTCTTTAGTTGACGAACAACACAGACGTTTATTTACAGGACGAGGACAGGACTGCACACAGACGACAAATATTCACAACACAAATATGTACAGGAGATAGCTATTTACAGCCGAGACGAACACGCAGGACAACACACTGCAGATAGTAGTCCACAGGCAGAAATTCTGTAGTGACAATGTCCACAGAGCGGCCAGTCAGGATTCAGCCGGAGAGGGAATCTTTAAGGGATTCGCTTTACACCTCCTGGGTCTCTCCAGAACAGGCTGAACTATTCCTTTGTCTCTTCTTGCCTTTGCTGTCGACTCACTACCTCGCACAACGGGACTACTCCTTAGTTCGGGACAGCTTCGTTCCGACGACGGCACAACGGGCTACGAAACACGAAGCAGGCTTCGTCAGTATATGCCGCACAATAGTCTCCCGTTCAGGACTCCTCAGTTCAAGACCTCTATATCTCTAGGTCTTCTCGATAAACTCCGACACGTTACTTGTTTTCTTCGTTGAACACCAGGTCGTTCAGCTTCGGCTTCTCTCCACTGCCGCACTACGGCTTGACTCCATTTGATTCTTCTTCAGATCTCCTTTCCCTTTTCTCCACTGCTCGGCTTCGACTTTACTGACCCGATTGACTTACTTACTGGACCAATCAGGAGCGTTCTAGCTGGATCTCAGCTCCTAGTCGACTGATCGGGAAAATTCTCGATGTTTTGGGTACTTTCCATTTTGTCGCCAAAGTCGCCAAATTCGTTGCCAAGTCACCAAATGGTCACCAATTTTGTCGCCAAGCCTTGGGACCTCTGACGTCCCACCCATTCACTATTCAATACACATTACTGTCAATCTGTCTTCCTTACGATGACAGTATTAGCGCGGAAAAGCAAAACCACAGGTTCGTAACAATTTCGTTCGATAACAGTTTCGTAACTATTTTTGATAGTTAAGAGCAGGGTCGGCCATCTGTGAGGTGCGGTGGATGCTTACACCCAAGCCCTGGGACTGAGGGGGGCCCTACTGTGGTTAAGAATTAAAACAATGTTTTGGTCAATAATAATGTTACACATACTAAAAGTCTACAAGCTTGTTTCCATGTGGCTGACTGAGCATCAGCTGAGGCTTTTATTAGGCAAAGATCGCAGTGATAACTATAAAAAGGTTGAAAATGTTCATTTAGGAATAAGGAAATCCCCATCAGGCATGTTCAGACAGAGCGGCGTGCCCGGTGCCCAGAAGTCGAGGCTGAAGCTGGGTTCAAACAGACTTGCAAATTGTCAGTTATCTATTTAAGTCTATGCCTAATGTCATATTTTTTTCAATCATCTCCGTTGCCAGTTACTATATATAATAAATGCTGAAACCTCTTTCAGCAAACTAAAACTAAAAGAAAGATTATCTTCGGTCAAGCATATGGGTATAATACTTAAACGCTTTTGCTGTACTGGGTATCGAAAAAGAAATCGAAAAAATTGTCATTTTCCTGGAGTAATCAATAGAGAAAACAAAATCATACATCAATGAATACATATGCAAATGTTTTTTTTTTTTCTTCTTTTCTAACAATTTAGGGTCTCAAATGGTTTCTTGCACCCAGGCCCCTTCATAGAAAAATCCGGCTCTGGTTAAGATAAATTTCAATTAAACTCCCTCAAACCAGATAGTCTCTAAAAGGCGAGATTATTTTAAAATAAAATAAAATTTAAAAAGTAAAGTTATGAGAAATAGAAAAAAAAGTAAGGCTAGGAATGTTAAGAAATTGGTATGTGCAGCAAAGAGAGCTAAATTCTAACTTTGAAGGAAGAAATTTAATTGACGCACACACGCATATAAATAAGCAATCTCTCATTTATAAGATTTCATTTATAAGTTCTTTTCTGCCTTCATTTAAGAAGTAATCCCTTTTTTATATTGTTTCTGATATATTCCAACAACGGACAAGAGAACACGAGCGATTTATGTTATCACTGATATTTTCACCGCATAAGCAGTTGTAAGCTTCGAAGTTAAACGGTGTCGATGCCGGAACAAAGACTATATCTGCACCGATGTAAAGGCTGGCTAATGACTGTTTTATGAATCTTCAAAATTTTAATTTCTTTTGATACTTTAAACATGAATCTTCCTTTTTCTTTAGTGTTTCAATGACTTTACCATTTATATTGTATTGTATTTTTTAAATTTATTTTTGAAAGTTTCTTCTGGAATTTTTAAGATGAACGTTACATGCATCTTGATCCAATTCTTTCTGGAATTTTCAGATGAATATTATTTGCTGCCTCATTACATGCTGCTTCGATGTGGGTTTTCACCCAATGCAGGAAAAATGGAGAAATCCAACAATTCATGAGCTGCAGCAATAATGTCATATTTTGGTTCGGATTTTTGTATAACTTTTAGAGCACTAGGTTGTCGATAAATATATGAAAATGTTTATTTTTCCTATTCTGTATTTTATTTATTGTTTTACTGTAAAAAATTCTGCCTGAAAACCCGAATAGTGACTAATTAGATAGTAAATATTTACTTTGGCCAATTATTTGGCTAAAAAACGTAAAAGGCCACTCCAATCTCCACTTAGTTGCTCTAATCGGATCAATTTCCATTAAGTTTGAAGTTATGAGTAAAAAAAGTGGAATCAAATTTCTCACTACTTTGTTCTACTATTCGCAGAGCGATTCCAATTTCGTGTACTTGTATTAATTTCTGTAAAATCAGTCTATTCCTTTTGTGTATTGTGAGGACATCTTAATAAGCCAGTAACAGCCACTAGACATCAGCGATCGCTTTTATCAAATGGATAAGTTACTGGACTTCAAACCGAAATATCGCAGGTTCGATCCTTGGCAGAATTCAACCTACACATTGGCACAACCCCGCCAACAATATCGCCACACTTTCTTTCTACATATATTATGTTTTATCTGACACTTGGATCCCCATTCATAAATAAAGTCTATTGGTTCTTTTCTACAAATGATTTTAAATTCCTCTGTAGAAATGGTCCTAAAAGCTCTGTTTATTGTTGAAAGTACTTTTCTTTGGATGCTGGTAATTTTCTGATGTTCGGCTCGTCTATCATCACTTGCAATCTTCCTGATCAGTTGCAACACCAACAAGGATACCTTGAAGACCTCTTTTCCTATTAAGAATTTTGAATTAACCCCTCCTCTTCCATATAATAGTAACCTGTTTGAAAATTAAATCTGTCACCCAATATAACTCTTAATATTTTATTACATTGTTAATTTTATTGATTTACTATTAAAAGAAAAACAAGGGGAGTTAAATAGTTTCAAGTGCAAATTATATTTTTGCATTCTTGTTCCAATTTTCTAATTTGTGATTGTTAGGAATTCTACCCATAACTCCAAAATAATAATAATAATAATTTAAAATCCGAATTTCGTATTCTTAAAATGCAAATCTTCTTTTTAAGATAAAAAGTTTTCTTCTAAAATTGTTAATTTTCAAATTAAATAAGAATTGTACTACATAATTTAGAAAAAATGTTATTTTTTTTCTTTTGCTAAAAAAAAATCGAATTGAGTGGAAAAAATCTATGATAATCTAATATAAAAAACGTTAACAAACCTTTTCTTGAGTTCTTTTGCATTACTTTTCATGGGAGATTTTAGTGGTAAATTTAGTATAATAATATTTGTAACTTGATTAATTTACTTTTTTGATAATTTCCTCTTAACTAAAACAGCAAAAAAACATGCATGCATCTAAAAAATGAAATTGACGATCGCAAGTTATCATGTAAGAACATTATTATTTTTAAGTCAATATTTGTCTTAATTAATTAAAGTCACTAACCAGTTTAAACAGTCACGAGACCACTCTATCGGTCTCTCTATATATATATAAATAATGATAATTTTTAAAATTTTAATTTTTAATTTTTCTAGCTGGTAAACAAAGTTTTAGAACTCGCCCGCTTTTGAGATGGGGGAAAAAAAAAATCTCCTGACTGCTTCAAATCGGCTTAAACTGGTTAATGACTTCAGTTGATTAAGACAACTCATAAGAATTCGGAGAATGAATAATTTGGAAATCAAATTGTAATTTAAGTTGATGATAAATCGTCAAATGTGACAATCTTCTGCATCATTTTTTAATAACACTAAAAACAAAAAATTGATGCGTCAAAAGAGATGAATCGAATAATTTGTTGCCTATGCAACCTCAAACCAAAATATCATGTTCTCACATGATTTCTTAAAATATTTATGCATTTAATATCATCAATGCAAGTAAATATAAATCCAGCAATTGAAAAAATGAAAACCGTTATATAAATATATTTTTTCTTAATTTATTAAAATAAGAGAACAAATTAATGAAAATATTTTTTTTTTCCTTTTTCATTAATAAACTTTAAAGTCATCAAGGGAAAACTTAAAACTTTTAATTAAAAAAAAAATCCTTCCAAGTGTACACTTATCATTTGAGTGGTCATGTCATGCTATATTTAGCAGCTCCACATTATTTAATCTGTTTCATAGAGCTTCTTGAATTATTTTTTTCACTAGACAAGCAAAATTAGCAGCTGGTATAACAGCTTACAATCATGCTTCAAACACAACACAAAAACAACCTACATTTACAACTTATATATAAGCTTCCTTTGAAAAATATATATATCACACGAAATATATTTAAAATATTTAACCAACATATATAAGATTTGTCAGTCTTCAATAATTTTTAAAAATTAATTTTAAATATTGAATTAAATTTGACAATTTCTTATAAATTAAGAATTTTTTCTAGAAATTATTTCATTCTGTTAATTTACTTCCCCACAGATAATTTTAAAACAATAAAAAACGTTTTTAAAAAATACACATAATTTTTATTTATTTATTGATATTACAGATCCCTTGCCCCCTCCCCCACATATCAAGTTGAAAAAAAATTTCAGAAAGATATCTGCTTCCACTATAACGTTTTTATATTTCATACAACTTTGTATATTCAAAGAAAATGCAATATTTTGAATGAGTATCACAGCCAAATGAATGTTTTCACAGGGAATGTTTCTCACATGCACAATTATGTAATGCCTGTTCTAAAGTTAGCAAACTAGACAATTCTTATATGTGCACACACATTCTTAAAGAAATAAGTTAGATTTTAAGTAAAAATAATTTTATTTTCTAAAGACTGCTGTATTTACATACATTACACACATATAACACATATTTGCTTGCATACATGCTTTTATATAATCCACATTATTCAGGAGACTTCATTTTTCATACAGCATACAGGATCTGGTTTCTGGCATACAAAAAACACACTTCTGTACTCATAAGACATCATTGATCTTGGGTTTTGAGCATAAGGTGTAGGTATATTTAGCTCCTCTTTCTGTGTGAGAAAAAAATGTAATTAATGTAAAAAGCAAAAGAAAACAGATTTTATGTTTTTTTATAAAGGAACAGAATATAGCACACACATATTTTCCCTATAAAATAAAACAGATCTACTATCTATAATAATGAATTTTCAATCTGTAATTTATTAATTACTAGGTACAGCCAGCAACTCTGTACGAATGGAAATTTTGATGTATGAAATACTATCAAATAACGACAAAAAAAATTAAATTAACCTAAAGACGATACATTTAAACGTATAAGTGTATACAAAAAATATATAACATAAATGCAATTTAATGACAAAATCACACAACTAACATAAGAACAATTTATTTTCACTGTATACTCAAAACAAAACAGCAAATCATGTCCGGTCAAATCCATTTCATTTATGAATCGAGATGGAGATAGCTACAACAGTATCATGCACATCCTTTTAAAACTTTTTATATAAATGAAAACACAGTTGTCAACAATCATGTCCGAACTTTCAACGCAGATTGGCGTAACGCACATATCTGACTTTCCTACATCAGTTGGGGAGGGGCAATACAGATTAGAATTTTTTTATTTCCTTTATTCAGTTCTCTTTTAATTTAAAAGCACTTCAGAATGAATCTGAAAGATCCATTCATTGACAACATTTGATTTTAAATAAATCAAACACAAAGAAAATAAATAGAATCATTTGAAATAATAGGTCAAAATTCTGCTAAGACTCCCTCATTTCTGTTGGGAAAAAACCAGGAGCCTTGCTTATCTTTTGCAGGATTTGGCCTCAGCTTTTTGGAGCGAAAGATAGTTTCCAATGAAAAAAAAAATAAAAAAAAATGAACCACTCAATGAACTGGAATAAAAAGTAACCTATCTTCTATTCCTGACTCTAATCTATCTTTGTGCTAAATTTCATCCAATTCTGTTCAAAAGTTGTGGTATGATTGAGTAACAAACATCCATCCAATCTTTCACATTTATAATATTAGTATAGATATAACAACTAGGCATGCCCTCTAGCAGCATCAACCATAACTCTGGCAGTCAACAATGTAGAATGTTATAATTTTCATAGCCTGTTTTATCGTGTTATTGCTATGTGGAACTAATATTAAATTGCCACTAAGTGCTTGTGTTTGTTGCTTTTAGATAAAAAAAATATAATTTTTAGAGCTTGCTGGAATTTTGTTTACTTGTTTAGTCCGTCACTTAGTCACAGTTGTAGATTAAACATGAAATGTATAGTACTCTCATACAGTCTTAACTATAGAGTTAATCTTTGCATCATATGAAAGTATAATCATGTCATATCAAATATATGATATATAAGTAGTTCATGAAATGGAGCTAACACTAATACAAAATGTTCAAATTTTGATAAATTTTCAATCCCATTTTATACAGCTCTTATAAACAAAGGCTGCTTCAGAATATATTTCTAATCATGAGATACAGTTAACAAGGACAACAACTGAGCTGAAATTCCCTTCCTAAACTTCCACACCAAATTAGAGGAATAGTATTTGCCCTGAGAGATTTTAGACCACTTTCAGAGGTGGTGCCGGAGTTTTGCAAACAGGGGAGTGGGACAAGATAAATACAACTTCTCTAATTTCACTTCAAAATAAATTAATAATAATTAATTTTGCATGTAATTAAAGAAAACTACTTTTTAAGTTTTTTTCTGTCCCAATACTTACCTTTACTCCTGTTAAAAACTTTCAAAGACGTTGAAAAAAATTCTGAGTTTTTTTTACTAACCATCAAAAAATTCTCAATATTTGAGTGTTTTGAGATTTAATTGCAATGATATCTAACATTAGAAAAAATATAGTTATATTTGTTCAGATTGTAGTGTATAGAGAGGAACACAGGTTGCAAAACACAATTACCCCCAAATTTGTTGAAATATAATCGTGGAAATATTTTATTGAAGTTTAACGAAGAATATATTTTAACTGCTCTTAATTTTTTTCAAATTTAACACAATTCTTAATTGCTTGGATCTTTTTTAATGCTTATAAAATGCTTCAATTACAAAAAAAAATAAATTACTAGCACAGGACTACAATAATTAATAAAGGTCTAACATTGGATAATGATAGCACGAGAAATATTACTTTATATAATAAAGTAATTATAAATGTAAAAATTCATACAATTTTCTTGATTAGATAATATTCTTGAAAATAAGCAATGCTTCTACAATATATATATATATATATATATATATATATATATATATGAAAAGAATAAATGTATAAGGCACTATCAATGCAAGAGAAAATAAAATAGATGTCATAGAAGACATATTTAACAAGAGCACTTTAATTTTGTTAAATTTCAACCAATCATGTTATAGATGAGTTAAAAAAGATTATTTTTGAAAAGGAAATGTAAATAAATACTAATAAAGCATTATCTTTTGTATTTGAGTTATCTTTTTCATTCATTTTTTGTGAATGCAATCTTAAATGCCAATTCTAATGCAAATACAATTTTATAATTAATGATAAAATTTCATATGAGATATTGAGTTTCATTACAGCCTTGATTTAATAGTGCAATATTATCATATTTTATGCTACTTTACATCAAAATATTTTGTAATAAAAAAGGTAAGTCTTTTATATCTAAGATGAACAATGAAACTTTTTAAATCATGATCAACTACTTTTATGACTCAAACACATTCTTGAGAAACTTGCTTAGTACTTTAAATACAAGCACTATATTAAATATGGAAAATATTATTCTATAAGGTTAGCTTTTAACAATGGCAAGATTAATTATGACATATCATTATTACAAATAGAAAGTTGTCTTCTATAGCAATTTAAAGACTATAGAAGAGGTAAACAAACAGAACTTAAATCTACAAAATCTATTTATGATCCACTTTTTTTAAAATACCTTATGAACCAAAATATTTTTATGTACTTTGATAAGCCAACATGTGCACATACACAAACCCCTAAAAACTTGAATTTCTTACAGTTTCATTTTCTTTAATTCTATATAATTAGTCCTACTGTTTAATTTCCAATGCAAGCAAAATAATAAAAATAGTAAAGCCTCTTTTTGAGAATTATTAAATCTATTAAATATATCTTAGGAATATTTCACATGCCAGTAATTTGATTTCTGTTACAAATGTAATTCTGACATTATTAGCATTCTAGAGATATTTGATGTTATGCAATGCTTATGACAGAATTAAGCAAGTTAAATCATTTGGTATAACATCGACTCTACAAAATACAGCAGCTTTATAACAACAACAAAAAAAGTAAACGTTAATTTAAAAAGCAATTTTCGGTTGTCAACTTGGAAAAACATATGTAAAGATATTTAGATACATCCCAAGAAAGAGAGCGGAAAAACAGTGTGTCACCGATGGTAATCTTTTTAATATCGCAACAAATAAATCTTGCATTTTAGCTGATACATGTGATAAAAAATAAATAAATATTTCAGTGAATGAATGCGATCATAATTTAAGCACCAGAGCATATTTGAATGAATTAAGTTAAAAAAAAGATTTAGATAAACAAATCAGTATGAAAAGACAAAATTAAATATTTGTATCATATCTTAAATGAATAAACTATAACTATTTACATCATATCTTAAATGAATAAACTATAACTAACCAATTTCATTATTTAGTTATGACTCATTTTGTGGAATTTATGTAAATTGTAGAATTTATTTAAATTCTTAATCTTGCATCAAATAAAAATAGAACTGTGACTGGTAGGCAACTAAGACACTGCTCCCAGTTGAAGGATGAATATGCACTTATGGAATATACCCATGGACTAGTTTCCAAAATAAAATTTGTTTTTCCAATGAACACAGCATTTGCAGGAACTCAGCTTTGAAATATAATGATTTGACACAATCCTAGATATCCAAAAAGTTATATAACAACAATTTAATTGCAATCAAAATCCTCAGCTAACTAACTTTTCATCAGAGAAAAATAGTAATAAATACTCACCAGCAAAATAAAACCATATTTCAAAATGATTGATCTAATTTCTTCATAACTTGGCTCAATAGAGTTTTCATTGGGTATATCAGCATGATGATAAAGCAGAGGACCTAAATTAATCCAATAGCCACCTGGTTTAAGAATATTCCATGTAGTATCAATGTAATCAATTACATTGTTGGCAGTATCAATGAAGAAGCAAGTGCATATGCAATCCCAGACATCTAGTGATAAAAAAATATGGCATGATTATTATTAATTTTCAGGTATTCAAAAAAAAAAGTTGGCATGGAAATATGGCATGATTATTATTAATTTTCAGGTATTCAAAAAAAAAAAAAAAAAAAGTTGAATACCATAAAATACTAAATTGTACTAAATAAACAATGAGAAGTAAAATTAATATGATTACTCAAATAATCAAATGAATTAATTAATAAAGCAAGCTCTTAAAAATATAAAGAATTGTGATATAATAAATCAATCAATCAATTTCAAGAATGGTACTATTCAATTAAGGAAAAGTATATGTCTATGTTTTTGCAAAGATGTGTTAAGAGTGTATTTCAAGATAAGCCTTATATGTAATTATTAAATTTCATAACATCCAAAACTTTTTCCTCTCTTTATCAAATTTTTTTTACGATTCTGTTAAAATTTTTTGAATCAACTTCTTAGATTTAAAAAAAAAAGTGTTTACATTAAACATTTTCTTAATGACAGTTCAGATTTTGCATCACTAAAGGATTACGGTTTCACTTCCCTTGTTCAACCATTCTCTTCTCTAATCATCAAGAAAATCCTGTTCTAGTTAGTTTAATTTGGTTGTAATAATGCCCATTTTGAAGTAACAAAAGGGCTATTTAGGGTAGAAACTTATAATTTTGAGCCACAGTCAGATGGTGAGGATAATAACTGAGCTTGCACTCTTCTCACCACACTGCATTATACCAGTAGGGGAATGTTCGGTCCTGACAAATTTAATATGCAACAGGCCCTCTCACAAGACGGTTCTTCAGTGGAATCAGATCTTGAACCATAAACCCTACAGCTCCTATGCTATGCTTAAGAACTTTTTAATACCATCGAAATGCTTTTGACCATTTGATTGGCGCAGCATGGCCAGATATGGATTTTGCACCAGAAAACCCAACCAAGCATCATAAGCTAAGACCTTGCCACCAGGCCACTGCGGCCCATGCAGATCTTGTTACTCTGTAGTCGATGCAATCCAGTCACAATAAGTGTATAAGGCAGATTGATTGCAATTTTTTTTTTAAATGTATCTCACAGGCAACTGGAAGAAAACAGACTTTGTCTAATAATGATTTGAAATTAGAAGAAAGAAATGTACTGTTTATTTGAGAAAAACATACTTTAACAAAAATAATCAAATAACCTTTAGTAAATCTAATTACAAATATACAGAGATTTAATTAAGAATAAATATATAATTATTTTTTTTAGATAATTTTATTTATATGGATAAATTTTGAGAAACCAAAAGGAAAAAAGCCCCAAGAAAGTTTTCCTGGATCAAATGTTCATTCACCATTTAGCACTTAGACTTACTGTTTACAGAATACCAGATAATGTTATTTCAATACGATTGAACTGTATGCACTTTGTAAAACTTTTTTCAATTACCATTTCACAATTCTGAGAGCTGTATTACAAAACATGCAAATATTTTTAAAAGAACACACTCTGTAAAAAATGCATTTTTAATCATAATTGTCACTTTAAATTGCAATTTAATTGAATTTCATATCGCAACATGGAAACTATTTTGTTAATTATCTTGAAATTAATAATACAAAAAGAACAATATCACAGAAGACAAGGTTATAAGTTTTAAGATTAATTTTCTTCCATCTATTATATAGCAAAATTTGTTTTATTTAATTTAAAAGCAAAATGGCAATAAATGATCAAATATCAATGCTTATTTACACCAACATTCTAAATGCCTTTTTTAGAAGCATTATAAAAGTATAGCATAAACTCTATTAATTATTGCTTATTTCAACTGAATTCTCATGAATAAATTAATAAAATTATGTATTTTTCATAGTGGATGATATTATGAAGTTTTTTTAAAGATCAATGCATTATTAATCGAATTCATAATGCATTAATTTATCATTAAGAATGTATGGACTTTAACAACCTTATGAACAATATTTTTAAATTACAAATCAAATCAAAATATGTTATTGAGATATGAGGAAGGATTTTAAAATTTATTAATGGTTAAAATAAAATATTTAATCTTAATTAAATGAAAATGAATCTACAAGTAAGTGAAATTTACACTTCAGATGCAGACTTTAATGAAGAAATAGAAAAATTGCTTCAATCTTTTTCAAGTTATTGGAAGATAAATCTATATTCTTCTGGATTGCACATGGATTTACTTATTCTAGTCTTATCAAATAACAATAAATCTGCAAATAGATATGTAATGACATAACAGTGCAAAGTTAAAATATTCTAAAAAAAAAAAAGAAAAGAAAAGAAAAGATGATTACATATTCATTTTTTCAATATTGCAAGAAGAGCGATTCTTTAATGGTACAGCATATGTACCACCACTCACAGAGATTAATAAAGTCCATCAATACAGCAACTATTCTAATCAGAATAGTCCATTTTGAATTGAAGGTAAGTAAAATATGCAGTTTAAATTTTATAATAAATTTTCATAGCAAACATCACGATTCAGAAAACATTGAATAATAAATGTGTACCTAAATTGTTATATATTTCTATGTAGCTACCAGCAGCCATTGAGAAATCCACCTTTTCTGGAATATCACATGGATTGGCATCTGGGAAGCGCACCATTTGAACCTGATCATAAGATTTTAAGTTGTTGTAATATTGGTGAACCCAAGGATAAATTTTGAAAATATCCACACCTTGGCACCTGAAGATAAGGCAGTTTTAGATATTTAAATCTTTTTAAAATGAACAAGTAAAAAAATATATTGTTTTAAAAATATGTTTTAGTATAATGTATACTTTGTTAAATGTATAATTTTTATTTTTGCAAGCTTAAAAATTAAAATCAGATACAATTTTATGCAACATTATAATCTTTGTTTAGCATTAAATTTACTTTTACCTGCAATAATACATAATTGAAAATTTTAGCACAAAATCAGAAACCCATCAGATTGAAGAGTTCCTAAATATAATGTTAACTGCTTTCAGATTTCTAAAAAAGGAATGAAGAATAGTAAATGTATAAGAAATGTAAATAAATGTGCTAGATTTTTTCTTTAATGATTGAATCATTAAATACAAAATGTTTATGGTTTTATACTTTTAAATTTAGGCAACACCGTTCAAAAAAATTTCATTTCAAAGCAATTGAAGAATATAGAATGGGAGGAAAAATAGGTCTAATATACTGTTTATTTCAAAAGCATATTTTAAAATAGAAAATGAAATCAAATCTGAAAAACTTCAACTATTCAATAAATAATATAAACCCTTGTTCTTTTAAACAAAATTTTTATGGAAAAAAAAAAAAACATTTCATTGAAAAACATAATGCTTGAAGAAACTATTCTTCTTTTACATTCCAAAAGTAGTCATAAAACATTTCAATGTAAGTTGATTCATGCTGAGTAAATAAATTACCCTGAAAGTTGAAAAATAGAATCAACCCTTAATTCAAAAAACAGTATTAATATGTGAATTGATAGTAAATATTTACTAACTTGTTCAAAACAAAATTGGAAGCAAAGAGCATAAAAAGGCTAAATTCATTTCCTTGGCAAGAATAGCCTCTTCGTGCAATTTCATATGGCAGCCTACCTAATCCAGCACCGGGAACTAGAATTTGTATACTTGGTTTATCCCTATAATACATTAAACATACAAGATGTAATTTGAAGGAATAATGAACATAAAATTATTAAAGAATAAAAATTTTTCATTCAGTCATTTTTTATATCTTAATTTCGCTCTTTGAGAAACTTTTTTTTTAATTGAATAACTTTAAATATTCAGAAAAAATATTTTAAACTAGATTAATTGTACTTTTTGTTAAATAACTAGAATTTTAAAGAAAATTCTAGTTAATAAATAACTAGAATAAAGAATATTTTATCTATGAACTCAGTAAATGATAATATTTTAAGGAATATGGAAAATATGAAAACTGAATTTGGTTACTATTAAATCAATTAATGCAATTTCTCCATTCTACATTCAGCAAAAAGGAAATTTAACAATCCATTGTTAACCTGCATATGACTTTTACTTGGAGCAATCTAATTATAAATTCTACAATTTTTGAATACACTATTGAAATTCGTTGATTCCATCCAAATGGATGAAAGCCAAGATTGTGAAGAGAATACCGAATTTCAGGCATCATCTCCCATCATGAACAATACACTTGTACGTAATGACTGAGATCAAAGACAAAAGTGTAGAATCATCTGTATTAACAGATAAGCAACAGAGTATGAAATAAGAGCAGAAAATAATATGGCAAGTACAATGGACTTAACCATTTGTACGATGTGGTTAAATTTGGCTTTAATGGTCTGTAACAACAGAAGACCAACTTGAATGTACTTACTAACAGCACAAGATGATCTGGGCTCATATTCATATTTGTTAGATACTAGATGACCTGAAAACTATGGCTTGAACAGATAAGTCATGATTTCAGTAGGGTTTTTGATAAAGTTTGAGGATGATGTAAACCACACTTAGCCATGGATCCAAGTTGTTCACAAGGCACTGAGCAAGTTGGTGGTGGTTTCATAATGGTAAGGGCTGTTTTTACATAGACTGGTTACTCTGATCTAACTCAATATAAATCATTGATATATATATATAGTATAATTTTGGTATGGATATGGCAAAGAAGTTGTCATTTTTGGAATTTTAATAATGATTTTTTTTTATTATGTTAAACATAATTTGTATTTGGCTACAAAGTTAGAGCACATTCATTCGCACCACAAGTGCAAAAAAGATAGAAAAATTTCTTTTTAGCAACTTTAATAAGAGATTCTGACAGAGATTTCTTTGACATATATGAAAAGGGAATCTTAGGTATCTTTGAAAAGAATGCTAGGGAATTTTATTCTTTCACTTCTGGTGTAGGAAACAAGAAGTTAGTAATTTTTTTTAGAGTTAATGTTGAAAATAAATAGAAAATTATTTGGATCAAGGAAGAAGAGAAAATTTTTAGAATAAAGTAACGTGGACTAGTTTAATATAAAAAATTAGGAAACTAATAAGGATTTAAATTAAATTATATCATTACATGCAAACCTATATATATAATTTGCCAAATTCCTTTGATGAAATTATTAATTACATTTGAAACCAAATTTCAACAAGACACTCATACAACATCAAATTATGTGGTCAGCATCTACGGAAATTAACAACAAATATTTCCCAATAGAAAATTAAATCAGAAACACTAATACATCTATCTTCTCTTACAATATAATTAATACGATAATTTATTTTGAAATAAAGCTATTTTTGAAAAATATGCAGGGAAGAAAATTTACACTTTGTCCTCCGGAAATCTAAAGGCGATTTCATCCAGTATAGGCTTAAAAGAGGCATCTCTCTCATCTTTTCCTTCAACACTCCATTCTCGATATAGCTGTTTAAATATGGACTGAACTTTTTCCATATCAATCATAGTCACTTCAGAACTAATAACTTTCTATAAATGGAGGGAAAAAAACCATTAGTGTTAAGGTATGCACAATTCATGCAGCACTTTTTTATGCATTGTAATAAACTTTTAATAATTTTACCTTTTTCCTAAATTCATTGATATTTCTTAGCGCAACTGAAACTGCATACATATTAAAATCTACCAAAAAAAATAAAATCACACACTATATTTAATAACTTCAAATAGAATGGTTCATAAAATTTAAAATTTACATTAAAATTACTTTTAAAGAAATGTGCTGCAATGTGAATTATACCATTTTTAAGAGTAAATAATTTTTTCAAAGATGAAAACAACGCTACCAAAAATTTTGGTTATATGCAAAATATATGAATATAAATTTTTGAATATATATATAAAGAAAGAGA
>JAPMOQ010044256.1:46061-66593 GCA_026543055.1 Argiope trifasciata
TTTTCCTCCACTTCTTCATACATCACAAATTTGCTTTTATGAAGACAAAAATAGATAACTGTTCTAGAATCAAAAATAAAAATCTTATTCACATGAGATCCCCCCCCCCCCTAGAAATTTGAACCTCCACCTACGGAAAAATTCAACATACTGTTCAATAATGGATTGTAAAACCCTCCACACTTTTGTGCATGCATTAGGATGGGTTTAATTCATCAAAAAAGGGTGAAAGGAAAGATGGAAGGAGGGGATGTTTACATTTTCTAGTATCTGATAGGGGAAATCCAATGTCAAAGGGAATACCAGAAATGCACTCATTGTTTCATGTTTCACCCCTTGATGATATAAAGTCGTCACAATGTGGTCATCTCAGAATCCCTTGATTTACGATACATTTATTTTCCTATTCCTATGATTACCTGAAAGTTTATTTCAGTTTCCATGCAAATGTAGTAAAATCATATTGTCACATTTGAAAACAATATATTTTACAACTGTAAGATCATTGGCATTTAGAACATGATATGTGTCCATCATTTAGACACAATTAACACATGATTAGACTGGATGCATTCTTGTTCACACAATTGACATTTTTTAACCTTTTATCTTCCACTAATAAAACTTAGCGACAAGTTCTGAAATAAAATCATAGTCAATTAATAAAATTACAGCACAGTTAAGTTGGGCGACTCAGGAAAATCTTGCATGCAAGGTGTTTCCCATCTACTTTGAAATTTGTATTTTTTAATTCTCCCACAGGATTCTAGAATTTAACTAAATAAATTGCATCAGTTTCTTTTGATTTCATTTTGGTCAAGGACAATTCTGAAAAAGTCTATAGTATACAGTTTGAATATCAGGACAAAAATTTTCTACAACATATTCCCAGCTTTGTTGAATCATTTTACTTTGTGATCAATCATTTGATCAACAAGTCAACAGATCTGGATAATATAAAAATATCGATGTTTTCTATTGGTTAAAATTGCTTAAATCATTTGGCTCTGCAGAGTTCCCAAATGAAACTTCATTTCTTGAAATGAAGCTGAACAAACAGCAGTCTCTAGAAGTATTTTCATATCAAGCTTCCTTTGGGGAAAATTCAACTAGCTCAAATGTTTCAGAAATCTCAAAACAGAAGTATTTACCTCTATTATGAAAAATTAGAATTTTCAGTCTTCTATGATAAGGGATTATGTATTTCACATACCTTGGATCTACCAAGACTACATAATTCTGTTCCCACAACCTTAAGGCATCATTAGTACAATGAAATGCAAGAGCAGACATATCTTTATTTATAAAACATAAAAACACCACAAGACATACAAGAAAAGAGAAATGACAAAAAAAAAAAAACCATTAAAAGAAAACTAAAATTATCACTTCTAATAGTAAATTGCTGCTTTAGTAAACACAATTCATTGATTCCTAACACATCATTTCTATGATAAATAGTGTAATTTTTATCATAGAAGGTAGAGACAAAAAAGAGAGACAATATTTAGATACAAAGTACTTTACTATTAATACCTTAAATAAAAGTATTAAAGGGGGGGGGGAAAGACCACTTTTGAAAAGAAAGATTCTAAACTCATTCTACTCAGTAAGGATGAGACTAGTCCTTCAGATGAAATACAATTTAACTGCTAAACAAATACGGGCATTAAGGATGAATATAAGCTAAGATTAAATATCAGATTAAGAACAGATTAAATATCAAAATTAAAAATTTGCAAAGATATTGCTGGGAAAAGCATTGCAACCATTTTAGATGGAAAGTATTAAACTATAATTAATTACAATCAATATTGCAAAATAACAAATTAGTAACTAAAGACAGCTGATGAAGTAATACTCAGAATTATATAATTGGGTATAATAATATAACTATAATTCTCCATGGTCAATTTGTATTATTCATCACAATAAATACATAAACCATTCTAAATGTATTTTATCTACAATCATATTTTATTTAAATATTTCATATATAATCACAAAGTTTGAAAATAAATATTGATTTTTGTAACACATATTTATTCAAGAGAAATATCTCGCATTTCTTCATTGGCTGAATCTGAATAATAATAAGTCTTTTCTTAATCATTTTAAACCAACATAGAAAGAAAAAGAAGGAAAAGGGGAAGAGAAAAATTTTAAAACGGAAGATATATAAAAATTTTCTACAAAGAATGTCTTTTATGTTTAAAAAATTTTCATGTAGCAGAAACCAAAATTCTTCTCTGGGTCGTGAATGCTTTAACATAAATACAAAACAAAGAAAAAATACATACATAATACAGTTCAATTTTTAATTTACATTTAATACTTGAATTACAGAAAATGATGCTTCACTTTGTTTCAATAAATCTATTTTTTATCGATAAGTTTTGGTCAGTTCAATAACTTTTCTTGTAACTGCAGTTCATCATTCTATATGAATTTTTTTTTAAAAATTTCAAGTAATTGCCAGTTATCTTTAATTGAAAAATAGAAAAGATAAAATTTATTTGAGTAATTAATAAAACTGATAAGCTTAAAGATTATAAAATACTGTAAAAACAAAGTCTGCAGAAATTAGCCATATCAAAATCTAAAAGTATAAGTTCTAGATAACAATATCAGTAAATAATCACTTGTGAATCACTTGAAATAATAGTGATGGATTGAAACCAATACCTGAAATATATGTAAAAATGAAAATCCGGATATCTTTAAAATGTTATTAATAATAAAATGTAAGAAATATACTAAATTTATAAACCTGAAATCTGCAAACCTTAAATTAAAAAATACAAAACATTTCAATTAAATAGAAACATCTTTCACTATTTTGCATCAAACAATAGTTGGTCTTCAAAAATAAATCTCTCTCGAAATTATCCGAAAAACATTCACTAAAACTGCTTTATAATTTTCAATACATATTAAGATTTATGGGGGGGGGGATCGCACATACTTGTAACTTCTGAAAGCATTGACAATCCGTTGAAAATGTTTTCGTTCCAACTCTTCTTCACTTTCCTCAGGTTCAGGTTCACAGTCATTAGAGTTTTCTTTATTGTTAATAGTTTGATTGGCATCATCATCAGGTAAAGCAGTGGAAACTAAAACATTATTTAAACTGTCAGCTTCTTCCATACTGTTAACGTTCTACTCCGCTTCCGATATGCTCTGTAGCAAAAATAAACAATGAAAGACAGGTAAGTAGCGACCATAATTCATTATTTTGCCAGATTAGCAAACTCAAATTAAACAATTTTAATCTTTTTAAAATTGAAGTAATAAAAAGCAAGCAATAGATCTTTTAGGAAATTCAATAAATATTACTAAGAACTAATTAGGCATTTTTGTTGAGTTTCTTATTTCGGCGAGTAATCAAGGAATTACGGACGTGCTTTTTTATTTTATTTAATTTGGCACAGAGAACTTCCGTTCTCCAAATGCACTTCCGATTTAATGATCTTATAGTAATTTTAAGTAATATCAGATCAAATGTAAAATTCAAATAAACTGTTTCTCTCGTATCTCAGTCCCTTAATTTGGTATTTTTTGTATTTGTCACTTAATTTTAATTTTACTACATTAGCTTACTTTATTTGTTTTTATACTAAATACATTTGATATTTCGATCCTTTCTTTTTTTCGTTCATTCTGGTTACTCACAATATATTTAACAAACCTCTAAACTAGCTTTATTATTCTCCCATGGATATTGCACAGTGCAGGGGCATCTAAAATTAAATTCTCTCTATTTAATTATATATCATAGTGTCACAAGGAATAATTTATTATGAATGTTTTATTAATAGAAAACAGTTGTGGATAAATTTAAATTTGCTTATAAACAGTTATTGTTATTTTTATTTGTACCAAAAATCTAATCGAATAATAATATTCCATTAATTTCAATATATTACTCATTACTTACAGAAAAATTCTTAGTATGTGCTACATCAAGCATTCTTTTTTTGTAATCGATCGATAGTTACCCTTTATGGTGTTTATTTCAACAATTTGTACTTTATGCACTAGTTCTTACTTTAACAGTAGCATGTAAAAGAGGTAGTTAATAAGAATCCTTTTTTTCAAAATGTCCCCAATACAAAATCTGTAAATGAAATATCAAATATCTTAAGATGCTTATCTACTTCGGCAAACAAATTTTCTCTGCTTATTATATCAAACACATAGTATCCAGCTTTGAAAATTCCCTTCGTAGAAATGAAATATCGTATTCCGTCCATAAATTGCAGTCATTTCAAAGAACAAGTTAAAGAAAATGTGTTACATAAATATTTATCTGATTTTTGAAATGAAATAAACACTTTTTTTTTTAATTAACCGTTTCCAAAATTCAGAATATGATTTAGCATTGAATAGAACTGTTCATACTTGAAATCGTGGTTACGAGCTGCGAATTTGAAGTGAAATCAAATGAGGTACATTAAATAAAAATAAAACACCTGATCGCAGACAAGCAGTAAGGAAGCATGAGAAGAGTGTTAACAATGCGCAATATTAGTATATCTTTATTTTATGTTGTTTTTGTTCCTCCATTATTAATTTTGATATCTAATTAAGAAAGGATATGGAAAAGACTTTAACGTCAATACTAATATTTAATTTCCATTGCCGAAAAAACTGTAATATTTAAACTTCAAACAATGGCTGACTCCAAATTTGAACCAGAAAACATTACCCCTTTGCATCAAATTATTTCTTCATGTACCGGTGCTTTATTAACTTCTGTTTTCGGTGAGTTTTTATATTTATTATATTATTGAAAAATGAATATATTTATGGAATCTACATTAAATACTATGTTCCATCATCACGGCTGAAAAGGAATGATATAACTAAATTTTGCACGTGTCTTATTGAGTTATTGCTACATTAATATGTACTGAAAATTTAATACAAATTTCATGTTTTCCTTAATGGAATCAGGCGGGCAAAATTAGACGATTGTCCTGATTTGTGTGCGTGGTGATGATTAAAGTTTTTATCATGCTTAACTATCAAATGCTTTAAAAGTAAGGGCCTTCGTATGAATGTAATCAAACAGGTGTAAAATTTTTTTAGTATTTTCATATAAGTTGAGTAAAATAATCATGTGCGCAAATAAGAAATGTTTATATTATGCCGAATTTGTCAGTTTTAAAGAATGGGCTGAAGCTTTCATTATTTCTGTTCTTGTTAAATATTATTGGAAGTGGTTTTTTAAAACTTCGTTACTCAGATAATAAAGATGATACACCTGTAATATATTAAATTTAAAAGATTTCGATTAATTTGTAACATTCTAATGTTCAAGCTATATGAATATTAAGAAGTTATTGTATAATATTATTACATAAGGAGTTATTAAATTTCACTAAATAAAATTCTTCTTTTACAGCTAAATCAAAGAAAATGGTATAATCGGAAATTGTAATTTCTTAAATGCCATTGACTCAATAATAGCAACCTAATTGAATTATTTAGTTAGCATTTGGCAAGTTTTCTGCTATGAAAATTGCAGAGAAAAAATCTGTACCATGTTCTTCAGTTGTTACCTTCTTTGTTTGTACAATTATTTAAAAATTGAAGTGTTTCGTTAACATTCCGTTAGTCAATGCCTTTTTGAAACAAATGTGATTATTCTTTGTCTTGATAGATACACCTGTATACATTGTTTAAATAATCTAATAATATTGATAAAGATGTAATTTTAAATGGAAAGAAATAGCAATAAATCATTTTTTTTAATATTACATACATATTTTGTTTACGAAAGAATTAATGTATTATAACACTCATGAAAGTTAATTATGCAAAAAGGAATAAAGTTTCATGATTGACAACAGTTAGTTTTATCGGTAAATATAAAATGATTTTTTAAATTGCATTTTCTTCTTACTTAATCTACATCTTCCTTGTTCAATTCACTCCTAATTTACTGAGAAAAAATAAACTCTCAATACTGTAAACACGTTTAAACCACAATTGTTGTACGAATATCTAGTTAAGTATATTTTCTTCTGTTTTTGACAAAGCTTGCACCTTTTAAGAGAAGAATTACTATTATCATTGCTGTTATTTGTAGTATTATTTTCAGATAATTTTTTTCTTTAATGCAAATTTTTTTAAGTGCATCGCAGTGGCTATTAGTAGGCTGTTGTATCTTGGAGATACAGTATAGTTTAACACAATAAAATTGAGCATAAAAATCTTAAAACAGGAATAACATATCTTAATATTAATTTTAAAATCACAAAATATATAATGTGAAAATGTAAGAAATATTTATGAAAGTGGTCACATTGTATCGCGCAGATATTTTAAAATGGTTGCCTTTTCATATAACACAGTAGAAGTGCGGGAATGATACTCCTCCAAAATATATTATTAAAATCCCCTCCAAAACAAATTAGTAAGATAGTAAAAAAAAGAAAAATTCTTTCATACATAGCGCTATCTAGTTATTGGAAATAGAAACTATAGGGTATCTGTCAAATAAGATGCGACTAACAGAATGTTAGTGAAAAGTCTTTATATATATAAAAATACTAATTTGACCATGCAGCATTAGGTAGATTATGACAAGTTTTTTAAATAGAATGTTATTTGAATTTTTTAATTGTAAGCTGTAAATTATTAGAAGAAACTACTCCTTTATTAAGAATTTGTATTTTTGATCTATGGATTTTTTTTTTCCAAATTATCCTTATATAATTTTAATGTTTCTTATTATTCACCTTTTTTTTGGCATATATTTATAATATGTTGTGTAATAATTGTAGAAATATATATAATAAGTACGTTATAAGAAAAATGTAATAAACTGAAAAATAAGAAATTATTGTAAGAAAACCACAAATTATTATTCACCAAGAGATGAATTGTCCCATGATACTAATATATATATATATATAATATATAAATTGATGGCTAACAATTAAATATTAAATAAAATTCATTACTCCTCTTAGGATATTGTCCGTAAATCAAGAATAACCAAAAATAACTGTCTATATATTCACTAATTACAAAAAATGCAACATATCTTAAGAAAAAAATAAAAAGTTGAGCAAACTGCACACCACATATTAATAAAGTATCTGAATTATAAATAGGGCCACGGTGGCCTGGTGGTAAGGTCTTGGCTATGGAACTGGAGAATTTCAGGTTCAAGACTTGATTCCACCGAAGAACCGTCGTGTGAGGGGGTCTCTTGCATGTTAAATCTGTCGCGCTAAACGTCCTCCCGCTGGTGTGGTGTGGAGATGGGGTTGCAAATTCAGGTGTCGTCCTCGTCATTTGATTGTGGTTCAAAATTACGAGGTCTGTCCCGAAATAGCCCTTGTGTTGCTTTAAAAAACGGGATGTTAATATAACTAAACTAAACTGAATTATGCATAAAAAAATTCTTTGTTATAATGAAGCAAGCTTTTTCAATATCCATGTGATTATATTACCATCATTCTATGCAAGTGATTCTTCCACCCTGCAAGACTTTTGTGTGGCTATATAGTAAGAATATTAAACTGAAAATACTATATGATCTTTAATTAATTCTTCTTATATATACATTTATGTGCAGTCTGAAAAAATGACTAGATCTTATTGAAAAATGTTTTCCTGTTGTACAGTAATATTGAAATCTGTTTAACTGCTCTCAGAAGTAGAATGTCCTTAAAGTCTTCTTGAAAGCTAATAAAACCTGGATTCAGCTACTTAAAGTGTAAATTAGAAATACTTTGAAAATCTGAACACAACATCTTTATGATTTTAAGCTTTTTTGTATTTGAATTTTATCATTAGCAATTGGTTTATTTTTCTGTTATAATTCATTGGGCTTTTTAATATCTTCAGCACTTTTTGTATAAATGTATTCTTGTTGAATTAATAATGACAACAATGAATAATGACAACAACAACAATAATGAATCCAAATAATGACAACAAATGAAGTTCCGTTATTGTGAACCTATGTCATGACTGAAAATTGGCGAGTTAAGCCGAATTAATTTGCTATATTTCCTACCTACATACTTATAGAATATGATAATAAAATTGTTGGTGCATGCATTAAAGGCAATATTAAATTATTATAACAGTAGATTTCAACACGGAAAATTATATGTTATGATATTTTTGTAATATTCTGTGAGAACAAATTAATTTTCATATTTTTATAAAAGAAATTTTTCCTTGCTTAGTGCGAATTAAATAAATTATTTTTATTGGAACTATTTGATTACATTTTGATGTTTCAATTCCTTTCATAAATAATCATTTTAGTAAAACTATAGAATACAAGATAACTGCTAAGTAGTAAGTCCTTAAAAATAAACAAACAAAACAGTAATTATCTCTTTTTTTAATTGTATATTTTTGTTGATATTTGACAAGTTCTTCCTTTTTTTTCTATGTATTGATGAAAAAATAGTGTTAAGCTGTTTACTTTTTTCCACCTGCCAAATTATATATAATTTTTTTAATTCATTAGAAACCATTCAATATTTGTGTCAAAAGCTTTAAAATAAAAAGAATAGGGCTTGACTGGCAGCATAGCTAAAAATGAAACTGAGTTCAGAGATATTTTGATCAAGTTTACATTGTTCTTGAGATTAATAATATTTGATTTTGCTCATCATTTAGTTTTCCAGGTATCACGTGATGAAAGAAAAAAAAAAAGTAAAATATTCAAAATTACTTATAGATACAAAGATGTGTTTCAATAGCTGAAGTGTTTTCTTAAAAATCTGCAGAATTTTTTCTACCTGTTTTATTTTTGTCATTTTTAACTAACATATATTGTCGTCTTGAAACAATGCTGACGAACTATGAAGAACTGCATCATGAGTAGATAACATAGTATGGAGTTATGGAAGAACCTTTATTAGATTTTGGTTTTTAATAAGTGCTTCATTTATTATAGTTATATATGTACGTGTTTGTGTGTTTTATAAAACAAAATTTTGCTCGTGTATTTACTTCTAAATTCAGAGGTACTTGTGTGTTGTATTCTTTTCATTAAGAAACTTGCTAAATATTGCATCAAGAAATGCGAAGGTTAGGTCCTACTTTCAGAAAAAGTGTAGATTTGAATCATATTTAATATTATATATTAATTAATTGTGTATTATTTCTTTTACTATTTGAGATATCACTTTGTGATCTTAAAAAATTAAATTTCATTTATTTAAAAATTGGTAAAAATAGTCACGTCATGAAGTGAAGCTCATTGCACGTATTTAATCCAAATAATGACAACAAATGAATTATTTATATCAGCAGCTTGTAATCTGTGGCTTGGCTTTGATGACTTACATTCTTTGTTTGTTACTGGACCCTTAGGAAAGTGACTTACAATAAAGTGGATTTTAACTGAAAAAGTATTTTCTGTATTTGCTTGATTCAAGTTACCTATGTAACTCTTTCTTTCTTGTGTTTAATAGTAATGAAAACATTGGGAAGAAATTAAAATATCAAGCTCCTTACAACGAATATGTTTTGTTTGAACTTGTGAATTTTCTATGTTAAAATATCAGTAATTTTAGTTATTATACCATAGTGATACTGTGGTCATTATGCCAAATTTCATATTGGATGTCCCTATGTCTTGAAACATGCAATTTCCGATCGATTTCACATTTAAAGTACTTTTACACCGCAGCATTTTCTCGCTCCATATATTATTGATTGTCAAATAAAAAAGGACATTTCACACCAAAATACATACTTTGCCTTTTTTTCCCATTCTAATATTAAAAAATTGTGATTTTAGTCTATTTCTACTTAGGACTTATTTCTTTTATGAGTGATTTTTCTGACATATCTCGGCATGTACAATTATAACATCTTCCGCTCAATTTTTTTTTTTCAATTGATCTATTGATTTTCCTTTATAATATTTTACACTACTAGAAATTAAAACTTCAATTGTAATGAAATATTATTAATTATCAAAAGATCTTTGTGAAATGAATAAATTACTAAATGAAAATTTCGGTGATCTATATATAGAATTTTTGAAAAGTTAAGAAGGAAAAATGAAATAAGTGCAATATTCCCGATGATGATTAATTAAAATTAGAATGTAGTTATTTTTTACAAATTATCAGCACAAAATTTCTGTTTGCTTATCTTCCACATTTGTGCATTTTGACTTAGATACAGGGTCAAGACAATTGCATAGATACCTCACAACTTTGGGATGCTGCAAGCTCTCAATTTTCTTCTTTTCCTGTGTTATATTATATGTTATTTAATTTTGTAATTTCCTGTTAATTATAAAGGCCAAACTGATTTGAATATAATCAAATGTTTTAATTAATTTTTAGTGACATTCCTAAATAACTGTCATGTGCAAATTTTATTTTATAACTAAAAAAAAGTGTGTTTTATAATTTAAAATTGCCTAAACCTATTATTAAATATTTAAATGTATTAAGAATTATAATTTTTTTAACATATTTTATTTCATATTTTTAAATTCCATTTGTGCATTTTTAGTATACAGTACATTGAAGCTAACTTAATAGAAGGTGAAACAGAAGTAAACTTTTTCTAATTCGGTTTGCAAAATTCATATTTAAAATTACTTGTATAAAGAGCAAATTAAATTAATGTAAAGATTAGATTAAATTAAAAGGACCTCTGAGAGTTACATTTCCTAAATGTTTCTAGAACATTGAATCAAGTTCTGTGCAAATATGCACTTTTTTTTTCATTTCATTTCTTTGAAATTATTCTTTTTATCACTGATTTTTACTTCAAGACGACCTTAACAAGTCTCTGCCGAGTTTCCTGATTTTCTTTTATCTCCATTGTTTACTACAAACTTGTTTTCCATTTTATTCGGTTATTCAAGAATCATCTCAAGGTGAAAGCGAATTTGTGTGTTCTCATCTGTCGGAATCAAGTCAAACTAATGCAATGCTTTACGTTTGTATATTTTATTGCTCTGTGGTATGACGCAACGTATCTACGTTCTCAGATGACAGAATTGAGCGAAATCGCTTTAAAAAATCAGTTCATTCCTGTTCGGAATATTAATGACATGAGTAAATAAGCTCTGTATTTTTTCCCCCCATTTCAAGCAGGTTTTTCGAAAGGAAAAATGTTCTCACTTTAAACATTTAAAAGCGTTGAGGTTTTTAAATTCAATAGGGTCAAAATAGAATACTGACTTTTTTTTTTTTCTTTCTTCTGGCAGGTCGCCATTTTTGTTTTCTAAAATCACGTGTGCACGCGCTCAGAGCTCTTAACTGTAGTTTATATAAGCACGGATCACATGCAATTGTCCTTTCATTCAGATTTTGAAGGTTATAATTAGTAGTGTTTTAAATTATGTTAATTTTCATGATTGAAAATACATTGTATTAGACAGCCAAGCTTATTTTCAAAACACCTTTGTTTTTAAATTTAAAATAAAGAGACGATGAACACATAGGAGGGGGGACACTAATGAAAAGTTTATTTTTCTTCGTCCGTTTCGGTCTGACGATTTTTTTATAATAAAAATAATTTATTTATAATATAGTTATTTTTTTGCGGAAGTGCCATTGGTTATCATTTGAAGTTTTGAATAATAATTAGAATGGTAATTTTCCGTTTAATATATATACTTAAAGTGTAAAAATTAATAATAGAAAAAAAATTAAAATTTTTGATTGTGAAATAATGATAATATCCATATTTTGAATAACTTTTGATACAACTTCTCACAATGAGAGAAGATAGTAAGATCATTTAAGTCAATAATTTTTTTTTGTTTATAATATTCATTGTTTACTGAAAACGAAATTTGTTCAAGTTTTTTGCGTATAATTATGTTTTATAGAATATGCCAGTAAATTTCATTTCTCTTTTTATGATGTATGCTTATATACTAAACTATCTTCGTTTTTAAATCATTAATTATATAATTCAAATTGTAATGCTCACGTGTTAAAAATACAAGATGTAAATTGTATTACTTTTACTCTTTTTATCATAATTTGCAAATTTTGTTTGATAATCTGTTGATTTATTAACAACTAGCCGCCTTTGGCGACCAGCTGGTTCGCCATGAGTAAAGCGTTCTAAAATTTTCAATTAAATCACATATTCATTAGCCTTGAAGTAATTCCGGGCATTGATTGACCTGAAATTAGTATTTTCTTTAAGATGACGGACGGAAAGTTCTAAAAGTACAACTTTTCCTAATAATATTCTTTAATTTTATAAATCGGTCAGTTTTAACCATCGGTTATGCTTCCAAAATATTAAAAAAAAATTCGATTATGTTGCCAAAATATTAAATATGTTTTTTTAAAGAAAGCGAGAAAGGGAAAAAAAGTATTAAATTAATGAAGTAGATATTGCAAACGATTGTAGAAACCTTTTCTTTGCATTTATTTTTCAAAGAAAATATCACATTTTATACTTCTTTTATTTTATCCAGTCACGTGCTGAAAGTACCATTTCTGTTGATTTATTTTGCGATGGTAATTTTTTTTTGAACTTCCGGCATTCTTTTATTTTATCCAGTCACGTGATAAAAACATGGTTAAAATATTTCTTTAAAAATTCATTAAAAATAGAAGTTTACATTATAAATTTAAAAAACTGATACCATTAGAAAGCTAATGTTTTTATCTTTAAATTGATATAAAAATCATGCTTGTGCAATAATATTTTCCGAAGTTATAGCGGAAAAACGTCGAAATTTCGCTTAAATTTTAATTAATTCAAATTCTAATTAAAAATTCTAAAAACGGGCTCCGAGGTGCACATTCCGGACCTCCAAGGTATACATGTACCAAATTTGGTAGCTGTAGGTCCAATGGTCTGGCCTGTAGAGCGCCAACACACACACACACACACACACATTGAGCTTTATTATAAGTATAGATGATAAAACTATGACTGGATCAAAAAAATATTAAGAAATAATAGTCTGATAAAATTAAAGTAGAAAGTTTACTTGCTATTAGATGAATAAATTTTATCTTCGAAATTAGCTCTGAATTATACCTTTTTCCCGCCTCTTTTAAATTCATTTTCCTTTCATTTGTATGTGCTTTTAAATTTTCCAAAATTTGTAATTCTAAAAATATTGTTCTATTTTTTTTTTTTCATCCTATGTTGTTTATAAAATTGCTATTTTTTAAAATTCATGACAAAAATAAATTTTGGCGGCATATTTTATCTTTAGTGATAGATTAGTTCGTCCCTTAATTGATAGTTATTTAAATTTTGATGCTTATGGAATGCTGATTGAACTATCACGAAGGTTGAGAATCAATCTTGGCAATTTTTTCTTTTCAGTATGTTGGTTTTGAGATTGCTTCTATGCGGTTAAAATAGACAATGTTAACGAGAATATGAATGAATTATAAATTGCAGTAAGAATTATACCTTCCCCATTTTTTTTTATTTTTTAAATTCTCTTCGAATATTTAGTTATTTGAATTGCTTATAAAAGTCCTCAATTTAAAATATTCAAGATAATTTTTTTTTTGTTAAAATATTTTAATTTTACGATAATTATTTTTAACGATAGTTTCTTCAATCTATAATTACCTTCTATATAATAGATTATTATAATTTTCAGTTTTATAATTCCATTTTAAAAACCGCCTAAATGTTGATAGAACAACCTAAAATGCTATTGATATTCTGAATTATAAACATTTTATTTGGTTATTTATCTTTTCAATGATGTTTTTAACGATGTTTATATTAGAGTATTTATCTTTGTATTCGTACATGTATGAGTTTTAATTTCTTTGGAATGGAAAGCCTTTTCTAAACTTTTTAACATATTGCTATATTCTGTCTCTAACGCACTTCATAATATTTGCTGATTATAATTTCTCACTTTCAAAATATTGTAAATAAAATTGACTCAAGACGCACTGAAGTCTGCTGTGGTATATGTTGTTTAACAATTTTCAGCTTGTGGCGGAAAATAGGTCGCATATTATATTCGTGGGGGTTGCTTCGTGTCAAATCGGAGTTGTATATTATATTTGTCTTGCATAAGTTCAGCGATAGTTAACAAGCGTTTTTATTAATTTCTATGTGGTTTTTGATTTCAGGATAGTTAAAAACTAAATTTTCAAATCTAGTGGTTCTTGCCGTGATGGATGAATTTCTTGATTGTTCTTCTGTTGAAATAAGTTGGAAGTCATTTTTTTTCCCCCATCAGAAAGCCAGAACCGTCAAGCACGTTGAGGTGCTACTCAAGACCAAGCCGTCGCATTTCGATTTAAAATGCTTCTCTTATTCTTCTCGGACACCTAACATGAACTCCCTGAACAAAATGATCCAGAAAGATTTTAATACATTGCTAGGCTATGATGATAAAACTGGAAAAGAAATGGATGAAATCATATGCCAAATACAATTACAATAGATGAAGTTAAAAATGCAGTATAACTCGAAATCTGCCGAAAAATTTAGAAGACTACATGTTGTACAGCATGAAAGAAAACCAGAAAAATAAATGCATCTCCACATTAGACAAAGAGGATTTCTACAAATTTGAGAGAATCAATGGATTCCTCTTGCACAGAAAATTAGAAGAAAGTTATTAATGAAGAAAATGATACTTGAAGCGAAATCAAACCTGGCAACTAGTCACAAACATTAACATTGACGGTTGTAGATGGTTGTTTCTAAAGAAATACGACGTTGCAGGAAGCTTCTTAAAACTTAAGACAAATTGAAAAGAACTACTTCCAGACTCTTGGAGTTGATCTTAATAAGACGTTTTTTTTTATCAGTTACGAAAATAAAATCCAATTTATTTGAATTCTGCTCGCGCTTTCTATTGCAATGGGACGAGCTGCACTAGATGGACATTTCTGTAGCCTCAATCGTTTCTCCGAATGAGAGGGGGGGTGGGAATAGGCGAACTACTGAACTTGAAGGTACTTCTGAAAAAATAAGAAACATCTAGTTTGTCATTTGAAGAGAAGTTTATATGCGTTGCGACAATCGGGACTTGAATGGAACAGATGTTAAGACGAGTACCGGAGACAGTTTAGACAGAAATGCTCAATTGCAGATTCATGCATGTATTATTAAGAAAGGGAACATATTGTTGGAGTACTGGTGTTGAGGAAGAAAGAAGCACACATTGAAGATTTCAATAAAAGAAGTTTAAAAGCAAAAGATGTAAGTGAAGCAAAGGATATATTCTTCATAAGAATTGATAAAAAAATGGATCATTCATCATGTGCCTTATAAACTTGAGTACATTTAAAATGGAAAATGCTAAAGGAGTTTCAACTGCGTTGGATTGTGACATGAAATATCGTGCTATCTGAATACTCAATCTTCAACATTTAACGAGTTTGCGTTATGCCGAATTAATTCATTAGAAAGACTCCGAATATAAAGTAAAAGCCGATAATGGTGGTGGGAATTAAGTCGATTATCAAGTCTGGAATAGGAATAGATTTAATTATTTAATTAAGAGGAATAGATTTAATTATTTTTTTAGGAGTTCAGTTACAAGAGGGACAAAAATTGTCATTATAAAACTTGTAGAAAAGACAACTGAACGCTACAGAACGCTTGATTTATGCTCGAATTGCTAAAATTGTTACTGTGTTCTATTAAAACTTGGTAACTTTGTTTTCATAAATATTAACTTTTAACTCTCTATTTTGACATATTATCTTTCTTTTATTGTGGTATTAGCAATATTTAGTTTTTAAAATATGGCAACATTGTTTTTAAGCTTTGGGAATTTAGTGTGTGTTCTGTTTATCATTGAATAAAGTTGGCGTTCGACATTTGATGCATGTTTTCTTTTCTACTGCTCGGAATATCTCACGAGGCTTTTGCTTTAAGTGTTTCATATTTAATATAAGTATAAGGCGTGAGCACGCAATAACTGTTCGTGTAAAATGACTTGCCCCTTAATTTGATAGTGAAAATCTAGTTTGACAGTGCTTATAGATTATTAAGTTCCTCCTGGGGATTTCTGAACACGTGACTTTCAAAGCAGGGATCTTTTTTATAAAACTATTTGTTTAGGTCAGCAACTTTCATCAATCACTCTCACCTTGGGATTCGCTGATTAAAGAACTTTACGAAGCATTTCTTGAATGAACTAAGTAAATAACGTAGAATCGGATCAGGTAAAAAGAGAATATTTTTAGAATGAAGTTAATTTGGGCTTAAATTGTGTTAAAAATTAGGAAATCAATTCAGTGTAACTTAACTTTTGAAATATCACGGCACATATATATAATTATATTTATTTAGGGTGACAATCTCTTTTATGTGGTCTGTATTTTGCCTTTTTCGTTCGTGCATACTTGTCGAATAATAAATTGGTCCCGAGAAAAAGATTAGATTATTAGAACGCATGAAGTCAAAGTATTCAAATGCAGGCTGTGTTTTAGGAAAAACAGTTTAAAAAGTTAAGGTGATTGTATTTTCTTGGATGGATCAGATCATGCTTAAAGGGAAATGCATAGCCTCAAGAACTCGTAGTTTTTAATTTTAGGATTCAATCTGAAACACCATTTGTCGATTTTGTTTTCTTGGAGATGAAGTCCTATCTGCCGTCCGTACTTTTCATCATTTTAGAAGTATTACTTAATCATCTGCATAGGATTAATTCAATGGTTATCTCAGTTATGAGAGGTCCATTGTTTTTCAAAGTTGAAAGCTAATGCCACTACATTAGCTGTTAAGATGCCCGAATGTCCCTATTAGATCATCCCAAAATAGTCCTAATGTTGCTTTACTACTGGACGTTAATATAACTAAGCTGAACTAATTCCTATCAGATCATGGATTTCTGATATTCATGTTGTATGAAGTTTGAAAATAATCATTGTAAATAAGATATCCCTTGAAGCAGAAAAAATGGTTGTTGAAGAAGAGTTGAGAAGGCATCGAAGAAGAAAACTAAAACATTGCTCTTGTTCGTGTGTCAAAATTTTTCTTTTGTTAGTATACATTTAAATTTTGTTTATTTGTCCCCTATTAACATCAGAATTTGACGCAAAAAATCGTTTAGAATTAGGTTGTGAGGTGATATGTTAAATGATCTAATTTCGAAATTGTAATGAAAGATTCCGTCAGATATCGGCTCAGGTTTGAGGAGCTAATCCAATCGAATTTTAATCGTTTTTCCCAAAAAGAAACAAAATAGTTTAGTCGATAATAACATGAAGTCGACAGATATTACAATGAAGTTTTTTTAAAAGTAAATCTATCTTTCAATGTTTTTATTTAAAAAAAATCAGATATATTAATGAAATGAGTTATAATTCGCATATATTTGTTCCAGTTTCAAATAACTACGCCTCTAATTACTTCAGAATGTGTAACTTTAGTGAATCCGAATAGCGCATAATTATGACGAAAAGGAAAACCGATTGCTAATTATTGAAATTGAAGTTTGAAAAAGTATTAATCATCATTCCAGAAATATATATTGTTTTAAGTTATACAGACTGAGAAAAGAAACATTTAAATTATGTATGGTGTTTTAAATTTAATTGCTTGAAAATTATCTTTTTAAATTAGAATTGTTGAAGCATATAATTTATTCGCATTAATTATAAAATAAGTTTCTTACATTTGTAATCGTGTTAAAACCACATCGAAGTTCAACCAAAATGTGAAATATATACAGTGGGTAAAAAAAGTTTCCGTACGGTCAATAAATTTAAGAATAAATGAGCATAATTTGTAAAGTATTGCATTTTTTCTTTAAATATTGTCTATATGTGTTTAGTATAAGTCTATAGAAAGAGATTTGTATAAATTTTCATTTTTACAAAACGAGAAATGCATATTATTTGCAATATCCAAGGTATATTGAAAATTGCAGTGCAAAAAAAGTTTCCGTACGCGTTATGCAAATTCTTTTTGAAGTGTTTAAAACAATCAAGCAGTAAATCTTTGAAGTCAGAAAGTTAATCACTGATAAAAAAAAATAACATTTCGACAGTTGTTGAGTTCAAGTTTGTTCTTGATCGTCTCAAAATGGAAGTTCCCAGAGCTATTCGAGAATTAGTAATTAAATTGCGAAATGATGGATTATCCCTGAAAAGGATTAGTGAAAGGATAAAAAATCGAAGTCTACGGTGCAATATATCATTGAAAGATATCGTAAACTTCATTCACTTGAGGATAGAGATCGATCCGGGAGGCCGTCAAAATTAAATCGCGTGCATAAAAGAAACATCATACGCCAAGTTCAAGAAAATCCACGAATTAGTGCTCCGAAGTTGGCTGCCGATTTAATGATTAGTTACAACATTAAAGTCTCAACTCAAACCGTGAGAAATGTCATTAAAAAAAGTGATTACCATGGACGTGTGGCCCGGAAGAAACCCTATATAAGTTTGTGCAACAGGAAAAAGCGCCTTGAGTTTGCAAAGAAGCATGTAAGCAAGCCATTATCTTTTAGGAATCCATTATTTTTAGCGATGAATCAAAATTTAACATTCATGGGTCAGATGGCCGAATTATGGTGTAGAAAAAACTAAACGAACAAATGCTAACTAAGAATTTATGCGGAAATGTGAAGCACGGTGGTGGCGGTGTTATGGTGTGGGGGTGTATGAGTACTTCTGGAGTGGGAAATTTGCAGTTCGTCGATGGAAATATGGATCGATATGGATATCTGGATATTCTTAAACAAAATGTGTTATCCAGTGCAGAGAAACTATCTCTTGGAACTGGGTTTACTTTTTCAGCAGGACAACAATCCTAAACACACCTCTAAAATTTGCCAAGAGTGGTGCCTTTACCATGTTAAACAAAAACTTCATAGCCCTCCCCAGTCACCCGATTTAAACCCCATCGAACATTTGTGGGAAGAAATTGGCCGACAACTTAAAAAATATGATATAAAAGACAAAACTGAGCTCAAAAAAGCCATTAGTAGTATTTGGTGTAATATTTCTCCAGAAACAGCAAAAAAACTTGCAGGAGTAATGTCACAACGTCTAAAAGAGGTGATAAAGGCCAAAGAAGGGCCCACCGATCATTAAATGTATATTTGTTAAATGTATTTTGCAATTTTGTAAATTTTTTTCCTGTGCTAGGGCACCGTACGGAGACTTTTTTGTTCCATGTTTACGGCATTGTTTGAGTTTTTAAGATTTATTATTTAATTTTGTCAGTATTATCATCCTTTTAATATGAATAAATATTAAATAATATTAGTTTTAACTCATTTTTAAGTTTTCATTTTTATCATTATGAATTTTGTGTGACAAGTTAAGCTTTGATTTGCATTCGCATCTGCGTACGGAGACTTTTTTTACCCACTGTATATTTGCTGCAGATTGAAATATCAGATTTGCGTCAAAGCCTATCTTTTTTTATCAGTATTTACGATAAGAGACGTCAACGTACGAGCGTTTTGATCCTCGTGCGTGCATACCCATTCTTTCCCCAATACATTCATTTCTTAGATCCGATATTATCGTTATCATACGATTGCCTAACATTTGCTAGAATGTGTTGACAAATCTCTCCTTTTTTCTAACTCCATTCCAATACAACTTTCGATTTGCAATAATAATAATTATAAAACATTCTTATTTAAAATGTACATTTTTAAATAAAAAAATAGTTGTAAGAAATTGTATTTTTTTTATTTATTGATAATCCAAGAAATCCTCATGTTTAATAAATATAATAAAAAAATCCTCACAATAATAATAATAAAAACATTCTTGTATAAAATGCACATTTTTAAATAACAAATAGTTGTAAGAAATTTTATTTTTTGAGTTATGGATAATCCAAAAATCCTCATGTTTTCTGTTTAATTTTTAATCCTACAATAAATTAGAATGGTGAAAAAAATCCTTTTTTAACTTTAAACATTTCATTAACATCTCTTGAAATACTTTACTTATTCTTATTAATTCTTTGGCTCAATATTTTATTTTCCTTCACATTCTGAAATATTTTCATTTATGTAGAAATAAAGGTCAGAACTGTTTCTTTATTGCCCCCCTTCCGCCCCCCAAAAATGGGATACTTGAGAATTATTGCAGTGGGACTCTGCGTAAAACTCCATTAATTATTCATGATAGTTAAAGGATAATTCGTAGAAGTATAGACAATGAGTTTTTTACATAAACTTCTTTTAATGATATGTATATTTTAATGTATTTATTATTAAAAAAAATTTGGAAGCCATCCATTATTTCCCTTATATTTGTTTTGAGATCTTATAATCATGATTAAAAACATTTTTCATCATTGTAACTAAAAACCAATTTTAAAAATAAATATTGACAAACTCGTGGATGCAAATAGGCAGAAAAAAGTAAATTTATCGAGATATTTATATGATAGTTCATTTTTCTGTGAATTAACAACCTCCAATCAAAATAGTGGGATTCATTCAATTTGGTACTCGAATTGTTTCATTTCAATTGAAATTCTATAGATGTTATTTAGAAAGAAAAAAAAAAAAAAATGCCTTATGTAGCATAAATTTATATTCTGTGTATTTTCTGTAGGCGGTTCAAGGTCACATTTTCTATCAGACAACCA
>JAPMOQ010044256.1:81593-122612 GCA_026543055.1 Argiope trifasciata
TTTTTCTTTTATATCTTTAACATCAACTTATTGACAATGTGTAGCAAGATGCATATTATATAGCAGGTTCGTGTTTTAAGCTGTGCTCTTAATTCTATATATGTACTGCATTTGTAAATACAGTATATAGCATAGATATAATTTCCTAAATCTTTTTCTATTTAATTTAAATATCTAAACAAGTGAATATGCAATTACTTGACCATATTATAGCAAGCTATTATTTAAACTCTAAACAGGGCCGTTATCAGTTTTTCCAGGCTTGTTTGTGACAGTTTTTTTTTTTTTTTTTTTCCTTTTACTAATGAGTAAAAATAGTTTAAATAGCACTTGGATTGGGAAGATTTCATTAACATTTTACTAAGACACTAATAGAATTCCTTTTTATTATTATGACTGATTGCCCAACCATACTTATGTTTTTAGGGCTGAGAAAAAATATGATCTATTTTGACAGAAAAATCTTTTTCAGGCAAAATGGAGCTTTGAGAGGAAGAATTTATAAAGCCTTTTGTGAAATTATATCAATTATGTGTAATTTTTTCTTGTATTATTATTTGGGAAATCATTTTTTTTCCTTCATTATTTCAGATAAAAAAACTCGTTCTACATACTTTTTGATGAAAAATCTGTATCAGAACAATGGTTATAAGGCTCTCTTTGCTGGTGAGTTTTGTTTCTCTTTCTTTTCTCTGACATATTATTAGAAAGTTAGTTTTGAAAAATCTGTGTATTAACTTTTCTTTATTCATTTCTTTTCTTTCAGTATTAAATCAAATTTATATAAGAAAGTAAAAATAAATAAGTATCCCTATCACAAAATGAAAGTAAAGGACTGCTCTTTCTTTATTTTCTAAGATAGTTTGTTGCATGATCAAACTGTATGTGGAATTGTTGTTAACTGATAGAGAATTAAAATTTGAATATAGCAATGGATTTTTCTGTGCAAGTGTCAATTAGTTGAAATAAATACAGTCAATGCTAATAAATAGTGAAGTTCTGGAATTGAAATGTGCATTAAAAGAATAAAAAAATATTTTCTAGCAAAAATTATATCAGAAACTAGATAAATCTAGTAGTGCATTTTTGTACATGATTTCTGTAATTACTTGGATTTAATGTTTTAACAAGGAACACTATGCCTGCAAAATGTGTGCTAAAAATATAAACTTAACAAGACAGTTAAGTAAACTACTTCTGATTGTTATAGTTTTTATGTTCATGAATGTTTTGATAAATCCAGAAAGGAATTCATCAAAAATTAACATTTACAACTGTTGAAACTGAAACAAATCTGGTTCTTGTACCATTAAAACGTAATAAATAACCAACTGTTGACCTTGTCTCTTCTCCCCTCATGTGATCAAATGACCAAATCTAAACTGCTGTGTAAATGCCTTTCTAGATTTTCATATTAAGGTTCCAGTCTCTTAGATTGAGTAGAGGTGCTCTGGCACTCAAGAAAACTATCTTAAAGCAGTCTCTAACTTAATGCGATTTATTCAGGGATTCATATGTCCTTTTAAGAATTTACTTGTTTTTATTACCAAGAGGGCATACTAACCATGTTCTGAAACAAGCAGTTATTAAAATAATAGATTTAATTGCAATCGACATGTGATGTCTTATCATACTTATCCCCCTTTTAAATTAGTTTATTTCATCAAGAATAATAAAGCTTCTTGAAAACAATTGGACCCAGTATCAAATTTTAGAATTGTAATTTTGGTTTTTTTTTTTTATTTAAATTGTATTTTTCCAATATTCTATATCGAAAGACATAGCTATAATTTTTTATTCCAGAAATATTTTACTTAAGTTTGCCTTGTAGTCTGTAAGTTAGAATTTCTTCATTTATTATTGTTATTTTAATATGAAATGTTACATAGTAACAGATTGGTTAATCACATGATGATTTATCAAATACTAAGATCCCTATAAAAACAAGTTTGTTCTACAATATTTACAGTTATAAAATATCTTTGGAAACTGATAAAGAATAAATATTGAGCTAAGAAACTGACTAAAATTTTTAACTCCTTTTCCTAAGATAAATTGTAAATAAAAACTGTTAAATAGTTTGCCCCAAGAATTACTGTTTTAGTTAATGACTGATTGATCTCTGGCAGTTCTTACGTTAAATATTGTGCAATTACTGTTTAAATTTTACTTTCTTATAAATTTGTATTTAATTTGTATATTTGTATTGCATTTTTATTGTATATTTGTATTGCATTTATATTGTATATTCGCATTGTATTTATATTGTATATTCGCATTGTATTTATATTGTATATTTGTATTGTATTTATATCGTATATTTGTATTGTATATTTGCTTTTGATGCAATTTTCCTTTTTATTCCTTTTTTTTAGGTATTGTGCCTCGAATTGTTAAAGTCGCTCCTGCCTGTGCTATCATGGTCAGCACATACGAATATGGCAAACAGTTCTTCCATAATTACAATGCTTCAAAAGCAGCCTCTACTTTTTAGTCTTTAATTGATTTGTTTTAGGCCTAGTAATTATTGCATTTCTGTTTACAAGTTTTGACTATGACTTTTTAGTAGTCAGAAACCGGCCGGGAATTCCATTTGTAACTGTTCATTTACTTCTGTTGTAAAATTGTGATTTTTTTTTTCTTTTGGTTTTAAATTATGTCTTCATTGTAAGTGACTGAATATTTGTTCATTCTAGTGCATTGTCTTTCTATGTACCTACATGTATATATGTATGAAATGTTGGAAAATTAAAAAAACCATGGAATTACAATCATGCAATAAAGTTTCTTACTTTCATTTTTATTAGTGTTTATTTAAATATAGTTGCTTTAAATTTGGATGATATTCATTGCATAATTTTCTTATGCTAAAACTATGTTATATATACAATTTATAATACTTTGAAATAAAGTACATACTTTAGAGCAGAGGTGTCCAAACTACGGCCCGCGGGCCAAACCCGGCCCGCCAAGTGATTTTATCCGGCCCGCGGAGGGTTTTAAAACATAATGATGTTTTCGCCCAAACCTTTTCATTTTCATAAAGGTAGATCGAAAAACTACGTGGCCAACAAAACGGAGTTGTTGTACTTGACCAAACACAAATGTCTATCGCGCTGTTAAGTTATAAGACTAAATAAAAATATATATTTCGGTAACTCAAACATAAAAGAAATTTTATACGCATGTGAATTTTGACGATAAGCAGTGTCTTATTGTTTTGTTGTAAATAAAGCATCAGCAATTTTGAGTAGTTCGCTTAAAGAAGCACTTAAGTATAAATAAACAAATATCGTTTTGATTTCGATAACGTTTTCATGGAATTATTGCACGCGCACAGTAGCGTAACCAGAACTTTTGCCGCCCGGAGCTGTCCCGTTGCTGCTGCGTATAGCCAGGCGCTCGTCGCCCGTCGGTGCAGCGCGAGTATAGAAAATTCCGCCCCGAATATGTGCCGCCCGGTGCGGACCGGTACCGTTGCGCTCGTATGCCGCCGTATTGTCGCCTCAATATGATTACTAATTTTATAAAAAAACGAACACGAATTTAATAAAAAAACTGAAGAACAATTTCCAATTGCATTTGCAGTAAAGATCATCGCCAATTTAAAAGAAAAATTTCAAAAGCGATTTTCTAATTTGGACATGAATTCAAAAGAAATTCGGCTGTTCCAAAATGCATTTGATTGCAACGTTGCTGAAATTTCAAGCCAGCTTCAAATAGAAATTATTTATCTTCAAGCAAACGAACAAATCAAGGACAAATAGAAGGAAGGAAACTTAATAGATTTTTATAAATATTTGGATGTAAAAGAGTTTCCAAATTTGAAGAAATTTGCTCTTAAATTCATTTCCATGTTTGGGACTACTTACGTGTGCGAACAAACTTTTTCCCGAATGAAGTATCTCAAATCAAAATATAGAGCAAATTTATCTGATGATCATTTGCAGTCATTGCGTATGATTGGTGTAACAAATTTTGATCCCTACTATAAAGACATTCTTCAACAACAACAAAAAAAAAAACAGTTTCATCATTCGCATTAGAAGTTGCATGAAAATATTTCAATTTATATAAAATAATTATATAATTATACTTTGTTTGTTTAGTATTTTGTATTTTCAAGTTACAATAAAATAGAATTAATTAATAGTATTTAATGCTACTTTACTCATAATGATATTTTTCAATTTGTATATACATGTGACCTGTATAACATGGATCTAATTTCGATCCGGCCCGTGCCGCGAAAAGTTTGGACACCTCTGCATTGGAGTTTTATCATTATTCTGATTAGTTTGACAAATTATTGCAGCAATTTTATTTTGGAATTCATTGCATAGTTTTAGGAATAAGAAGGATGTGACATCCTTTCACAACAATAAGATGAAGCACAATTATATTCAAAAATTTACAATATATGACAATTATATCAATTTAAAGGCATCTAGTTGTTTCTTGTTCATTCAAAATCCAGAAGTGCTAGAACACATAATTTTAAAGGACTTTGCTCAAATTACATAAGAGTTACCTTTCTATTCTTATATATTGCAATGCATTTAATTTCATAATGCAGAGAAGAAAATAAAGTATGCATTTTAGATCTCTTGCCATTAATCTATTGATTTTGAAATTTATGATTTTGATGCTACATCAAGATTCATTTATCATGCTAATTGTGTTTTGATGTTAATATATTCACATACACATGAATAATTTATCCATTGATAGATATTATTCGAAACTTGCTGCTTTTGATGACTTTATAATTGCTCAAAAAGATTTCTAATTATTTTATGTAACTTGGTTTTAATACTATAATGTTCAAATTAATTTGGCCTAATGGGAAAAAATTCTATTCATGAAATACATTAAGCAGACTTATAAATATCTATATCAGTGTAAAGTATAACTACCTTTAGCAAAAATCCTAAAGGACTAGACACTAGACTCCAATAGACACTTCTTGGGATTGATTCCAAAAGTCTAGTGCACATGTTCTTGACTTCATTATGGAACCATACATTAATAGCATATTTTCTCATTTGGTTCTGTTATCAAACAATTAATCTTAGCTAAATGGTTTTTTAGAATATCCTACAAGTTCTCAATGGAATTTAAGACTGATGAATAATCGGACCAATCGAACACTTTAATTTTGCTCCATAAAAGTTTGGACTAGTTTCGAAGTGTGACAAGAAGTCCAGCGAGTGAAATATTTAGCCAAATGATGCCATGAATGGAACAATCCTACTGCATATTATTTCTACGTATTTGACAGATTCATCATGTCTTTAAGAAAAAATAAGCTTCCAGTGCCATAGGTTGTGAAAAAAAATCCCTAAACATCTGTTTTGTAGGATGTTTTATAGTCAGATACAATCTGCTTGCAGAGTTTATCTTCACTTCATCTTACACTTAATTTATATCCCTAAACAAATAAATGTGTTTCGTCACTGAAAATCACCTTCTGCTTATAGTTAACAATTCATTATTTGTATTTTTTCATCATTTTCCATGCTGAGCATTTTTTTGTCCGAGTAAGAAATTCTTTTATTATTGGTTTTGTTACTTTATTTCCAACTTCCAGAATCCTTTTCTGTACAGTCAAGTTACCATTCAACATCATAATCCAATAAATCCATTCAAAGGTTTGTGATTGTCTTTCTTGGATTTATTTTGATATTTTTTATTAGAATTCTATCAATTCTAGGACTAGTTTTCTGTGTGTGCCCAGATTTTCCTTTTCTCTTTGGAAATGATGATCCAGAATTTTGATATGTACTTAAAATTTTTGAAACACTTCATTTTCAAACACCAACCATCATAGCTATGTCTCTTTTAGTCATGGAAATGTGTTCCCCAGAGAAATTATTTTAGAACCCTTCCTCAAAGTAACATCCATCTTTGAACAAACAAAAAGTAGCACATTACATGGAAGTCAAAATTATACTCGCCAGCTACTATGCTGAAGGGGTAACAACTGAACTACTGATGTGCTAAAATTAGTTAAATGGGTAAATTATAGTCACTGGTAATTAAATACCTACTCGGACAAGAAAAACCTGTTGGTCTCAATCAATTGAACAAATAAGCATTGGTATTGGAGATACGATACATTGACAAAACGAAGTATGGTAGCTTCCTCAGCAAAATATTTTTAAGTTTCAAATTTTAGTAGTGATGTACAATTTGAGAAGTCTTTCGCTGTTCTGTTCATGGTACTGAGAATTCTCTTAATATAGAATGATTTAATCAATTGTACACATATTTTAAGTCAAATTTTTTCTTGCATTTATTTTCCCAGAAAATATAATTTCATTTCACACAGATTTGTGCTAGTCAGAATTAGTTTATTAATCCTAATTTAGAATTTTGTCTAAATAATGGAAAAACATATTGATTGAAATCAAAATTTTTTTGTGCTTATGTTACATACCATGGTCAGTTTTATTTTTTTTATGAAAATTGCTGCCAAACTGCTTTTATAAAAACTCTGCCAAAATTATTCCTCCTCAATTTTTTTAAATAAGTGTTTCATGCAACTTCTCTTCTTCAACAAAATACTTTTTAAACTTCCGGTTTTGATATTCATTTAACTTAATACTATAGAAGCTTTACACTTTCCTATTCTTTATACTATGTATCTCTAATTTTCTGTCAGGTCCTGAGAAATTTGTTATTAAAATAGAAGTGATTAAACTTCAATTAATACAAAAACTTTTTTCCTGGAAACAAATACATTTTTTAAAAATATGAATATGGTAACGAATCATTCATCATAGTCTTCCATATTCTACAAAATATTTTCTTATAATTTATTAAGAATTTCAAATAATTATTTAATAAAAAGTCCTCTAATACTTTTTTTCAATCAATAAATTTAGTTTTGGAAAATGTAATGTCTACATTTTATAGTCTTTTGGTCCTCTGTGAAATATTCTTCATTGGAACTTAAATTTTTAAATTTAGGAAGAAAAAAAAAACCCTTATCTTTTGCAATTAAAACATTAAAATATAAATATCTCTATTCTAGTACAGTCACAATTTTATAATTAGACTTCTGAAAACTCCAAGTGTTGATAAGCATATCTTCTTTATGTCAATGAAGTGGTCTAAAATTGTGCATTTATATGAGATAATAATTTTCAAACTTTTGTACTTCACTCAGATTTAGTCATAAGAGAATGGCCTTGCTTTTTATTTAAAGTTTTAAATGTCTCAAGAATATTTTATTAAAAAGGATTCATAAGATTGGAAGTCTGTACAAAATTAGTATTCTTCACTTCACTCATACCATTTTTCCTATTGAATGATTATACCTAGTAATAGCTGTAACTATACATCTGGCACAGTATAAACAGAATTGCCTCTTGCAACATTAAAACCCACAAATCCTTTTAATACCTGTGCAGAAATTATGCTTGGACCCAATTACAGTAAACATTTTGAATATATATGTGTATGTGTAAAGCAAATTTGCTTTAAATACTAGAGTTATTGAATTAATAATGTATTTTTAAATTTGACAAATATTTTTCTGTATGGAAAATATTACGAGTCACATTTAATTTCATTACATGTCTGACATTCTAAAAATAACTTTTCTTGATTTAGTTTGCTATAAGATTCAACTTAATCTTTTAATTTGAATGAATGACAACATTTCGATAAAAGCTTTTTCATATGAATGTGCTCATCGTGGCTGAATTTTATGTGAAATAAATTATTAAATACATTTTAAAAATTGATATCATTGAATTTTTTATCATAAAAGAATATAATTTTTTTTTTTTTGCTATAATATTTTTGAAATTTTTCTCAGAAATATGCCAAAATTTTGTTTGCCATTAATTGCACCATCTTTTATTTATATATGTACTTAATTTGGTAGCTCTAGGTCAAATGAGTAGAGAGTCAATACACAGACACACATTCATCTTTAATTTAAGATGAATCATGAGAAAGAAAATGCCATTATTCGAAAATAAATAAAATTTTGAAATGTTGTTGATGAAGTAATACAATACCAACTGACTTCATTATTTTTGGCATATCAAGTTCGTTTTTGCTATTAATGCTGTCTACTTTTGAATCCAAAAACAGTACATTTGTCATTATGGTAAAATTCAAGCAATAAATCCCAACTGGAAGCAGTTAAATTAATCTTTTAAATGAATTTGCTTTTCATAAACATATACCTGAAAATTCACAGTTGTCCTCTTGCTAAGTTTAAGCAACATATATAGTGGCAATACATGCTTCAGTGTTCATATTATGAAGAAATTCACAAAAAGAAATAAGTTAATAAAATTGAATCCCTAACTCGACATGAATTTGTAACAAGATTGCAATATTAATATGTTAAAATATAAAAACACATTTTTTGAAGAGAAAGTGTCTAATAAATAAGCAAACACAAATCATAATTTCATTTCTTTATTCAGGATAGATTGATTCTTTTTACCACTGTTTTACAACTTTCATATTGCTTTAACATATGCATTCTATACAGAAAACAATATAATTTTTATAGTATTGAAACATTTTTAACAAATGCATTAAGCAGATATTCTATAAAATAAGATTAGATGAATAATTACTTATTTTTAAGTAAATAAATTTTTTCAATATATAATTTATACATAGTCCTTGATTTCGTATTATACAAGAATTTTGGTGCAATGTGAAAACTAATTCCTATACAGGGTGTTTTTATATATGCTGTGAGAATAATTTTGCTCAATAATGTCTGTAAGAATTTTTTTTAACTGCATATGTATAAATATTTCACATGTAAATTAAAATTAATTTCTCATTTATTAAATTTAACAAAAAATTATTACAATGAAATTTAATTTAGAAATTTGTAAGATTCTTACTTTATTTCATTAAGTAATTATTTCATTTTGAAGAATGAATTTTTAAAAATCCAATTCAAATGGCTTTTGTTCAGTTGTGATAAACACTATTATATTTCTCTGTTGTTAAATGCAAAAATAATATCTATAAAATCTTATGATTTTTAAAATCTTTTATAAATATAATATTCCTTGACTAGAGAAAACTTGTACATCACACAATATTTTTTTTAATTAAAAAACTATAATCAAACAAAGAAATTTTCTTTGACTGAACATTTACATTTCACCAAACAAAGCATAATATGTTCAGTTTTTCCAAATTTGTTTATAACAATCATAATATACTCACTGTTTATTTAAAAATAATTTATAGATTTAAAACATCTATGCTTTAAAAAAAATTAACTTCATGTAAATTTTTAAATTGGGACAATTATGCATGGTGGCATAAATCTAATACTTAAAGACTAAAGTTTTATGACTAGATTAAAATGTTAAATCCATCTTAAAATAACATTTGTATAATATAAATAAGCATCTGGTATGAGTATATTTACAAAGCAGCATAAATAAATAAATATAAACTTCACCATTGAGCATCACAATACACAGTATGCATATTAAATCAGGGTGTTGGCAAAAAAAAAAAAAAAAAAAAACCCTCAAATTAACAACAACAAAAAAAACTCAAATTAACAAAAAAACAAAAAAAAACAAAATAAAATACACATTCATTTATTCATTTTTAGTTTATTAATTCATAAATTTTGCTGTAAAAAACAGTTTAGATAAATTAACTTCCTTTAAAACAATTTAGATTAATTAATCATGCATATTAATATCAAGGTGATTCATTATGTTTTTATTAAAAATGCATAAGTTAACAGCAAAATTTAAAATATGAGTTTTTGAATTTTCTCCATTACTTAAAAATTTCTCATTCTAGACATATACCATTTCTACCACAAAACATATGTCAAGAAATAAAATTCTACTGTTATTAATATTTTTATGATTTACCAAGTTTTTAATATTTATATCCTTCATCAATAAGAAGAGTGAGCTTTTCTCATGAAGAAAAGTGCAACAGATTGCATGTTAGTAATAAAAAACATGTATATTAACCCATTCAAGACAGAGCTGACTTGCATTTAGCAGAAGGCAAATGATGAGTGAGTGTAAGATAATTCACAAGCTAAAAAAATTGCCTCTTTGATGTTATGCCTCTAGATTTTGGATGTTTTCCAAGAGATAATTCAAAAGATAAGGACCAAGGAAATGCAAACCTGCTATTTAGAGAGAGAGGATTATCATTAAGACTATACAAGTTTAGTTTGAATTAGCTTCATAGAGTCTTCATATAAAAAAAGGCAAACTTAAGTAAGATGGATACAGATGATAATGAATAGTTTTTAGGTTTCTCAACCATAATAGTTACGAGCCATTCTGACATAAGAGAAATGATACTACTTATGGAGAATGGTCTGATCCACCAGCAACATCAATTAAGTATTATGCTTTCCCCATGAAAAAAAAAATTGCATTATTAAAAATTGCATTGTACTTTGTTTCTAATATTGATTAAATGAGGAACTGCTTGTAGGATTTCTTGCTGGTTGATTGAGTAAATTCCTGCAAACTTATCCTATTGTATACATTTACAAATGTGGCATTTTAATTATAACATAAATAGTTTTTCATCTGCATGCTTAATACAAAACTAAAAGAGATGACATGTAAAGTTTTATTTTTTTTCATAGTTAATTAGTGAGCTTTATAATAATTAAATGTTTCAAATCGACATAATTTTAATTAATTGCTACAAAACAACATGACAGCAAAATATATTAAGTTAAGTGACTTGTTATGAAAACGATGCAATTTTCAGTTATTCCAAAATCGGTGCCAGTAGCTATAAATACATTCCAAGCAGTTCCTTCAGATGCTTGGATCCAGACTACAAAGATAATGGTGATGCAGTATATCAATTAGGAATCAATTTTTTAAACTTCTTCACTTTTTTTTTTCATTTCAGCAATTTTGATTGGAATAAATATTACCTCCCCAAAACAAGAAATATAAAGCATTATTGATAGCACCTTTATTATTTAACTGTCTTCATTTTAACTTACTTTCACTAACTTACTTACTCTGTTGATAAGCATTATATTTCATGAATTTATTATCAATAAAAATGGTAAAATAAACTCAATTTGATAAAAAAATATATATATTTTTGAAACTTATTATATTATTTGTGAAAAAATATACAAAAGTTTAAACAGTATGAATAAGAGGATTTCAAATGATGATTTAAAAATAAAAGAGACAAACATATTAAAACATACAAACAATTATGAAACCAAAATTTAAAATTAAAATGTATACTTCATTCAATAATTATTATGCATACAAAAATAAAATTTATTCAGTAAAATAACAATCTTACAATCAAAATCTTATTGTATTTTACATGCGTAATAGAAATTTAACTAAATTCCAACAAAGATCTTTTTTTAAAGATTATTTTACTAGGGCATTCAAATTTTCTTTTACAATGAAGCAAACTTTTATTCATACGCAATGCAATCCTTAAAAATTTTTTTCATAAAAAATTAGATACAATTTCTATAATGACCAAGGTAGGAGAATCGCTACATGTGTGTTTCTTTTTATTAATTATATGGATTCAAGAAAATGAATGAAACTTATTTTGAAAAAGATGAATTTATCCAAAGTACCTTAACATTTTAAAAATGCATTACTGTATGCCTAAATAACAAATCAGAATATCCTTACTGAGATGAAAAATAAACAATGACTAGCAAATCTCATGATATCCTGATAACTATTTTTACATTTCTTGCAATTATAAACATTAATAATAAAAAAAAGTAAAATTAACCACAAATCATCTTGTAATAATTTAAAAATATCATGGAGAAAATATTTCACATTTGGAAACAACAGCAAAAATTACCATTTTATAATTTGGAAATAAAATTAAAAAAATTAAATGAATCAGGAAATAGGAAACTGTGGTTTCTGAGATATGTGTGTCTTTGAAGCAGACTCAAACATGAAAATAAGATTATTATAGCTTTGCTTTTTAAACTTTTAAAAAAGTAATTCAATAACATAAATGACCCTATTATGCATGATCTGAAAGAGCAATTCACAAAAGAGTGATTTCATTGGTTATATGGATATCACAAAAGACATCAATTATGATAATTTTAACACAGCACGTTTAAAGAGGCGCAATTTAATCATGCCAATTTTTAAGTAAAAACCCTCAAATGGAGAGAATTGTTCATATTCAACAGCATTTTTATTGGTCAACAGCAGAAACAAACCAACAATTATTTCAATTTTAACAAATTTCAGACCAACAGATTTCTATGAAAAGTCATTTTCTAATATGAATTCCATTAAATTTAGCAAAATGACTGATAGGATCATACTTTTCAATGAAAAAAATCAGCAATAAACTAGTCATTCTGGAACTTTTTCAACAATGCAAAATCATGCTACAGAATTTTTCCACCAAAAATATTTGTGTGATTCTCCTTATTTTTATATATTTATAATTATTACTTTATAATATCACTTTACAATTTATTCATTTCTAATGTTATATACATAGTTCAAATATACATAACACAATACTATTAGAAATTGGTTTAGGTCTTTCATCGTAAAAGTTTGTCAAATCCTGACATGATAATAACCATTTTAAAATACACAGATCCAAAAGGACAGGAAATAAAATTCAAATCCAACACCCTGAAATGAGCAATCAAAAATAGAGTTCTTACTTATGTAAATATAACAGTATTTCTCTCTAAATTGCAATCTGTAAAGTTCCAAAAGTACTTGTGCATTGATATAACAGTCTCTCTACTCTCCTTGATGGAAGGAAAATGGCCGCTCGCTAACTCATCAAAACTGGACGGAATGCAAGAGTGTTGCCCACTCAGTCATTGCTTTCAGGAATCACAGAATCGCCAACTATCAAAGAGTGGATGATGCCTTCTCTTTTGTTTCCGCTGCTCATGGCTTTGATGTATGCATTGTAGGAACCCAAGGCAAAGTGAGTTTCTGTTCCATCTTCGACAAATTCACCCTAAAAATATCAAACATAAAATTGAAAAGAAGAGTTCCAAATAGCATTCACACTATACACTATGATATTTACATACCTGACATAAACTGTTAAACTTTTAATTGAAACATTTTTAATTTACTATGCGATTTTAAACATTTTGCTATGTGATTCCAAACTGGAATCACATAGTAAAATATAATAGAATTAAAATTTCTTTTTTTTTCTTTTCACTTATCAAATATATAGGAAAAGGTTTTATTAATTTTTTTTAATAATTAATTATTTTCTATTTAAGTTTTCTTTTAATTATCATCGGTTCATATTTCTTTTTCATAGTAACTTCCTAAATTTGGAAAAAAATAAAGGGGAGGAAAGGAATTAAACAAGGATTGTTGTTGTTTTTAAAAAAAAAAAATCGAAAAGGAAGAAAATTTGTAAGAAATCAGGATATAGATTGATAAAAGGACAGATTGAAAATTATGACAACAATTTTGAGATAAGCAGCAAATTTTTGAAAAAAACAGACAAAATATTACATTTAAAACTTCCACACGATATTGGTATGAGAATATCTAACTAACAATAACAGAGTAAATTAGTGTAAAACCTAAGAATTATTATAACTGAGTTTTGAATTAAAAAAACTGAAACTTAAAATATTGAGCGAGATTAATAAAACCAATATTAATTTCAAATGTATAAAAGCATTAAAAAATACAGCAAAAAAAAATCACAATCATTGCAAATTTTTGACTTATGTTAAAATCTCATCATTCTAGATTTTACATGATAAGATTACTGCAATTAATTATAAATCAGTGTAAAACAGAAAAGTATCTTTAATAGGTTAAAGAAACTGTAAGATAAATACAAAAGCAAAATATAAATCAAGAAAGATATTAAAGTTTTTTTTTATTGGTACTTTTCCATTAGCAAGGCGCAGCAAGAATTTGTCAAATAATATAGAATTCCACCAAATTTGACATTATTTGCTCTATTTGTTTTGAATATCATTTTTTTTTCATATGTCATTATAACTATATAAAATCAGGTGAAAAAAATGTAAATCAAATTCATACCGCAGTTTCCATTTTTTCTCCATTGACCCAAACATCAAGAGTATCTTTTTCTGAAATATACAATATTTTACCAAGTATACAATACCAATGCCAAATATTCCTATTTTAAGATAAATACTACAAAATTATTACAAATATCTTAACATGCTAGTATGCCATTAGCAGTAAAAATATATAAAAACTACTTGCTGTTGTATTTAGGCTAATAAGATGTAACAAGAATTTGAAAAACTAATTCTTAAAAATCGGGATATAGATTGATTACTACAAGAAGAATGGAAATTTCCAATCATGGTAGATAAAATCAGAAAGTTAATCAATTCCCAAATGCATAGTTAATGCCATCTGTAACATAACTAGAGGTGTAACTCTCTTTAGTGATCATCTAGTTAACTAAAACTAATGATTGATAAAATTTTCAATTAAATACTTTACGTAGTTTGGTTTTGGTGGCCCTTTTGATGGAGCATTTACGAAAAATCTTACAATCGACAAAAGAATGGCAAGCTATTTTAGCAAACTAGGCTGTAAGATGAACATGAACAATAAACTTATTATATATGGATACAAATTATGAATAATAACATCTTATAACAGATATCCCTTCAATATTATTCCTTAACAAGGTTCTCAAGAAAAAGCAGCCACTTTCTGAACTGATATGGAATCTATGCTGTCTGTTGTGAAAAATCCCAAGTTTTATAGCATGTTTATATGGATACCTTTTTTTGACTTCGCCTTCTTTTTTACTTAACATTTCTCAGGTCAGTAGCAATAAGTTACTTGGCAAAACAACATTAGACAAAGAGGTATTCTGTAGAATAATTAAGAGCTTTGTCTCCTAAATTGTGAACCTTTATTAATAAAAAAATCACGATGATTGTCAAAGACGAAAATTAAAATCTGACTACGAAAAACCTATTATAATTTGAAAAATGTGTAATGTTGGATTATATAGAGGCCTTTTGACAGATTTCCATTTAAATAATCTCTTAAGTCAAGTCTAAGTCAAAATTTTCAATTTTTAGAAGTATATTGAATTGCTGTTCTATTTAACGGACAGTTTGTATTTTAAATTTTTTATTTTATTTGTGTAAGACCCTTGGATTAACCGTGTTTTTAAAAATTCACATTTTTTCCATATTTGTTTTTATGAGTGGTCCAAATAGATTAAAGAAGTTGTAAAATAGTTTTTTAAAAAAGAAATAATACAGCCAAATAAGTTGGTTGCTTTGAAATTGAATATACAGAAAGTAAATTTGCCCACTTGAAGGATAGAATTCTAAACAAAAAAAAAAAAAAAAAAAAAAATTAATCTATGATCTTAAATAAAACTTTAAATAATGTTTTAATATATTTAAGAAAGATTAAAATATACAATGTGACAAGTGGAATAATATAGAAAAATTACATACCTAAAACTATTCGAGTTGGTTCACTATCAACATCAACAATCCAAGTCTTTAAAATCTTTGACTGATTTTCTTTGAATTTTTTATATTGTTTTCCATTCACAATTAGGGAATACTCAAAGGATAATCCTTTTGCAGGATAAATGACAATGGAGCAATTGTTATTTCCGATTTTAAAATTTTCATGCCCAACTAATTTGAAAAGCCAATCACGTTTAAGAATTTCCTATTGAAAAAGAATAAATTGTGAACAATGGCAGAATTTTTATGTCATTTAAAAACCTAAATAAAAGAAATGTAGAAAAATATAAGCAAAGCAGTCTCATTTCAATGCTAAGATATAATTATGAAAAGTTATTCTTTTTCAAAATTTTTTCACTTTTATTTTCATGATACTTTGCTATGCTTCTAAGTACTATAATCTGGAAAATAAGATTCTACATAATCAATAATGAGAAGTAAATAATGTGAAATTATGTAATTACTAAAAATAACAGAGTCAATATTTACAATGTAATCAAGACTTTCAAAATTACATCAGTTTATTTGATCTGACATAAATACACACTTTTTACATTATAAAGGAAGTGGATTCTGGAGATTTGTTGTTTTTTTACAATCCAACTTATTAATACAAAACAGCACACATGATTATTTGAAATACATTAGAATTGAAATTAAAAAAAATACCACATTATCTTACTTCATAAGAAATATAACAGATGTTTTAGTTAACAACTTAATATTTAAAATTGCAGTAACACATATTAAAAAAAAAACATAATATGGATGAAATTTATGAAAATAACAAATTTAAGCAAAATAACTGTAAAAAATATATAAAATTTAAAAATTTGAAGCTTAAATATTTCAACAATGCAGATTAAGTAATTCATAGATGTCTACATCTTAAAAATCTCAAATAAGCACTGACATTCTTTCTAACAGTTCTAGAGCAGCCTTTTGCAGCAAAAGCAGCAAACAATGTCATGATTTGAGAATAATACAAGATGGGAATGCACTACAAGAGATATCTAAAATGATTCTTGTGACTACCTAACTAACTGAATAGTGACACTCTCTGCCAACATTCAAGCTAGGAGAATATTGTTATAAAGTGAATGATAAAAAACTAATCAATTTTAAAAGTCAGTACAAAGAATTTAAATCTTTATATATGGAAAATATAAGAAAAATATGTTCTTATTTTATATAAGAAAAAAAAATTTTTTTTAACAATAGCAGCATATTTGAACAGGGTAATAAAAACACAAAATTAACTAAATTTACAATTATATTCTTTTTATATTTATTCTAAAACTATAGTTTAATATTTAAAACTTTGTTTAAGCTAAAAATGAAACAAAAATCACAACAAAACATTTTAAAGCAGAATTACTTTTCCATCTACTCTAACTATCCGTCTTCCTGATGTTGTTCCATGTTCAAACTCAATCAAATGTTTTTTGCCATTCAAGGTAATATCCCACACACCAACTATCTGGGACATGCTAGCAAAATTATTACAGCTGTATACTGAAAAAAAAAGAAAAAAGTGTGAGCATGCGAGAGAGCAAATTAATTCTTAAATAATATTACTTAATAATTTTTTATTTAGAATGCATTTAATTTTTTTCAGCAAAAAAATCATTAAACATTATTCAGACTACACATTAATTCACGATTATTCACAGACTCTGTCATGATTTATACAATTATATTTCTTTAACTCTCACCTAAAAGCATCAAATACTAAATACACCATTCAAATTTATTCATTTTTAAATATCCAAAATAAATTCTATAATCTCGTTATCTTAATTCAGCAATCTTAAGACTGCTATCCCTTAACAATTTATATAATCAAAAAAAAAAAAAAACCTCTAACAAATATTTTGACATAGTTTTAACAGTTATATCAATTATAAACTAAATATTATTAATTTGGAATACTGACTTACTAACACGAAAGAGAAATAGTTAGAGTTCTTAAACTTTTTTAGTGGTGGAAAAATTCAGATGTGTCATGTTTTTTAATCTCAAAAAATAAAATGTTAGGAGTTGAATTATTAATTTATTTTATCTAATATAATAAAAGAATTTGTTTCATTAAATCAACCTCAATTCTAATAATATTTTAACACAACCAAAATTAGAAAAATTCTACCAGAAGGAGTGGTTGCCCCAATAAAGATCTTATCCACCTCCTACTGCTTAAAATTGTAGACATTGTGAAAGACTGCAAAAATCTTGCTTGACAAAGGTAAACAATGATTATGATATACAAATATTTGATAAATCAAGCATTTTGATTGAATCTATCATGCAGAAATATATTTTTAATACTTTTTTACTCCTTGATTTATATTAAAATTTAATACAGAAGAGCAATTGTGGTTATAATATAAAATACTAAATTATTGTTTTAAATTTTTATCATTTATAGTTAAGCGAAAACACAAACTGATAGACAGTCAACCCTTTGACAGATCTGGTTCAAAATTTGAAAAGAATCTATATTTTAGATATTAAAACCTATACATCGAATTTTATTTACCAAGTTTTTTATGTTCATCGAGTACACTTATACTTGAATAACCAACCAGTCAGAAAAAAATGGATTTTGAAAATTTTCACCAAAAACTTCCTGTGAATAGAATCTGCTCAAAACTTGACAGAAATCTAAAATTTAATTGTAAGTCCATATTTTAAATTCCATCCATCTAACTTAAGGATATTTGCATTATTGTTTTCACAAACAGGTATAATGCCAAAATTATGGGGTTTTTTTTCTTTCCTTTTTTTATTTCAGGGGATCTGAAATGAATAGGAAATGTTTGAATGATTACAATACTTTCTGCATACTTTGTATACGGTAAAGTAAAAATGGCCGTTTCACAAATTAACATAATAAATATGTAAGTTCACATAAAAGTTAGGATCATTTACATCCCGAAAGTTTAAAAATAAAATAAAGACAGAAATTTTGGAATATATATACAAAGATACGTTCAGAAATATCTTTAAGAAAATTATTGTGACTAATTATATTCACATACGTATTGTTTTAAAAGATTATATAAATATCTCAAAAAATTTATTTTATTCAATTTTAATTAAAAATTTGTACAAGGAGTATGAAAATATTATAGCAAATAATATAAGTCAATATTATGCAAACAATAATTCTCATATAGCTACTACAAATTTACAAAAATTCACATTTCATTATCCAAGTTGTAAACAATTACAAAACTAATAACAGTTTTATAATTTTAAACAGGATCAAAATATAATTTATAATTAATAAACATATAAGTAAAACATCTAAATGTTGCATACATTTTGTAGATAAAGTTTTTGATATTTTGTGAAATTTCAGCAAGTATGGCAATTTTAGAATTCATCAAATTTGTAATTTAAGACATATAAGTTTACAATTTACAAATTTGAAATAGAACAAATTCTAAATATATAAAATATATAAGCAATAAAATTATTTGAAAACAAAATTGCAATTATTAATTTTATAATTATGTAACAGAAAAAATAAATAAATAGAAAAACTTCAAAACGTCCATTTTATGCAGTAAATATATTAATGGCTTTGCACTCTGCTTTTAAATCTTATCATATTTATATGTGCACATATATATGTAATGCTTAAAGTTTCGAATATGATATTCGTATTTCAGCGAAAGATAATGGTAATAATTTTCATTGGAACAGAAAAGAAAAAAATGAAAACATTATTAACTTAATCGATTCTTACCTAATAATATTAAAAAAGAAAACTAATAGGTATTAAAAAAAGGTCGAAATTGAAAAATATCAAGATTAAACATCAACCAAATGAAGCAAACTATTATTGGTAAAAAAAATTAAAGGAGAGCGCTCAAGCAGAATAGTTGTCATGGTCACGATGACACTACAAAACAAAAATACAATATATGATTTAAAATATTTGAAAAAAAATCACTCACAATATCAATTGAAGTATTTCAATGTATTATCTGAGTATAGCAAATATATCTAATCATAACTTATAAACTTTCGACCTTAAAATTGAAATAAAAATTTTAATAACTTTAAACTTAGTTTGTTTACAGTAGCAAACTATGCGATGCCATTATTTTCTGTTGATGCACAAATTAATTTAGAAAAGTAAAGAAATTTATCCCTTAAATTCAAACTTTTTTACTTTTTTCATTATAGTTCACATTTTTCATCAGTCGGACGTAAAAAAATGAAAAGCATAAAAGCACCTAGATATATCTATTGCATTCATAATAATCTTCTATAATATTTAAACTTTAATATGCTCATTACTTCATTGCTCACTATGAGAAAGCGACGGTAATTTCTGAGAAGTATTCCCCCTCCACTTTTCTTGCTGCGCAACGTTCTGACACTAAAATATTTTATTTCGAGTTTTTGATGCTCTGTTTTCCTTAAAGGTAGAAGCGACAAACACTAAGAGAACAACTGTCTTTTGTCGGTGATTTTCATTCTCTCCTCCAATTCAAATCTCGTCGGCGAAAAAATTAAGAGCTGGAACATCAGAATAGTCAGGAAATGGATAAGTGACTGTCGGTTTGCTTTCACTGATCCGAATTTTAAAAACTTACAAGAAGGGGGAAAAAAAAAAAACTGTAAAAGTGTTGTTTTTGAAACAATAAGTTTTCAAGGCTTTCTAATTTATTTCGTTATAATTCCTTGCCTAGTTAGTAGTTATTATCAATCTAGTAAACATATAATCATCTGATATCTTCACTATTTTACAACGTGGAATTACCGAGCATGTCAGAAATTACAAAAAGATGTGGAAAAGGTTATTATATTTAAAAGTAACAAATAATATGGTTAAAAGGCTGAATAGTAAAAAATAATTTTAAGTTTATTCAATTTTCATATTTTGGAACTGCAAATGAATTTATTCTTGTATGTCATAATATAATTTTACTTTTAGTTCTGTATATTTAATTCCCAAACGATGCATTTTTCTTTATTACATTTTAACACACACCATACTTAAGGAAAAATCTTTTGAACAAATGGAGAACTTGAAATTTTCCCTCAAACTTTACAGGTTTATGAATGTTTATTTTTGTTGTTCATTATAATTCATACAATTAAGAGAACTACTATGTTTAATTCAGTTTGAGGAGGTGAAAGTACAAACTTTAAGTTAAAAAAATTTGCATTTTGAAACTTATCTGCAGAAATTTTTTAAAATAAAACTTACACTTACATTTTAATAAATAAGTTTGTTACAAGTAATTTTTATTGATAAATAATAACTTTATTTTCAATCAGTATTAATTTACTTCCACAAAAAAAAAGAACAGTTGTAACGATAATTTACACTGATGGAAAAAAAATCCCAACACTAGGAAGGAGCTGTGCTAGATAAACGAAATTTGGTAGGCGTGTTTATGCATCTGAAAGATGACGTCGATTCAAATTTTGAGCTACGCGCGTAAGTGTGGTGTAGTAACCTAGTAGCAACACTATGAACATGCAAATGAGGTTTGCTTTAAATAAGCGCTGTAAGGTTCGTGATAGTTATTTACAGTTGAGATTTGACGTAGTGGGTTAATGTTAGTCAAGGATGTCTCTGAGAAGACGAAGAAGCCATTATCAACAGCTCACTGAGTTTGAGCGAGGTCGTGTTGTAGGGCTACGAGAAGGTGGGTTTTCTTTCCGCGATATTACTGTAAGACTTGGCAGGAATGTATCCACTGTGCATGAGTATTGGTGGCAGTGGTCAAGGGAAGTTACTGCCTCAAGAAGACCAGGTTCCGGACGGCCACATGGTACTACTGAGAGGGAAGACCGTCGTATTCGGCGTATGGCTGTGGCTAATCGAACTGCGTCTGCAGCTGAAATTCCACAGTGACATAACGAACTGTTACAAATCGTTTACTTCAAGGACAGCTCCGAGCCAGACGCCCTGTACAGTGCATTCCACTGACTCCGAACCACTGCCATTTGCGACGTGAGTGGTGTCAAGCTAGAGCTCATTGGAGGACGGAGTGGAGATCTGTTGTGTTTTCTGATGAAAGCCGGTTCTGCCTTGGTCGCAGTGATAGCCGTTCGTTGGTTAGAAGGAGGCCAGTGAACGCCTGCTAGTGACCTGTCTGCGGCCTAGACACACAGGGCCTACTCCTGGAGTTATGGTTTGGGGAGCAATTTCGTATGGCAGCAGGAGCCCTCTCGTGGTTATCCCACGCACCCTGACTGCAAATTTGTACGTCAGTCTAGTGATACAACCTGTTGTGCTGCCATTCATGAACAGCATTCAAGGGGGTGTTTTCCAACAGGATAACGCTCGCCCTCATACCGCTGTTGTAACCCAACATGCTCTACTGAGTGTCACATGTTGCCTTGGCCTGCTAGATCACCAGATCTTTCTCCAATCGAGCACGTATGGAACATCATTGGACGACAACTCCAGCATCATCCACAACCAGCATTAACCGACCCTGCATTGGCCTCTCAAGTGCAATCGGCATGGAACTCCATCCCACAAACTGATATCCGACACCTGTACGACACAATGCATGCCCGTTTGCATGCTTGGATTCAAAGTTCTGGTGGTTACACCGGTTACTAATGCACCAACATTTCACATTTGAAATGGTTCTTTTCGCTAATGGCTCTACCTGTGATCTTGAAACTTGAATCAATTAAATGTGTTACCTAGACAAATGTATTCCTAAAACTTCATTACTGTACAATAATTTTTTCTTGGTGTTGGGATTTTTTTTCCCTCAGTGTATATTTGATGAACAAACGAAATTGATTTCATTTTATGTAACATCCATTTAATAAATTTCATTACCTCAATGTATTGTTCACTTGTCATGTATAATTATTATTTCCTTTTATTTCACCCATTATTTTATTGTATTATAAAATTTAAATCATAAAATGATCTGTTTTCTGTATGTCTGTGCGGTATATTCCTTTTGAGATTATGCCACTGGTACTTCTTTTTCTTGGCTGTTCGATTTTTATTTTCTGACATCATGTAAAGTATTATTTATTATAATTAGAGTATCTGTTAAATAATTTTTTACCTCAATTTAAATAAGAAATTAATTATTTGCATTATTTTGAGATTAGATTAGAAAATTTTTACTTTCTGCCAGTTGAAAAAAATTTGCTGTCTCTTTTGATCAAAGGAGGGAAAAAGTATAGACATTCATCTAGTCAAATCATATTGTTCAAACTGAGAAGAGTTCTTCATCCGGGAAGACTGTGCATCGGGCAGCCGAAGACTTTAAGCATGCATCACAAAAACTTGATTTTTCAGTAGCAAATGAATGCCTAGTTTTTAATCCTCATCGATTTCGTTTATTTGGTACATCATCTTCAAACATTCCTGACTAGATGGAAAGAACACCCCCCATCCAAATATTTTTACCTTCTTGAAAGAAATTGGTTTTTTCCATCTCATTTAATTAGAAAGTTTTATCTCCACATCTCTTAATCTTTGCAATTTTTACTTTAACTTTTCAGAACTTCACTGTACATTTTCTTATCTTCAACCATATGTTTGGAGCTACATGGCCAGATATGGCTCTTGTGCCACAAACTCCTAACTAACTTTCAGTAGGAAATTTTTTTTCTAAGTTGCTGCTTCAAATCAAGTTGAAAATTGACCCCAAATTTTTAGAGAGTTTTCTCCATTTTCTTAGAAAGCAAAAACTCAGGGTGCAGTATGTCTACTCGCTTTTTTAAATTCTTAAAATTTTCAGGAAAGTCAAAGCTCAATTAAGTTGTTAGTTCAAGATGAGCGGCTGGAAATACTGTACAAACATGTAGAACTATCCATCATTTATGTACCCCTTCCCCTTAAATAAAAACGACCAGCAAAACGCATGCATGTAACTACGAAGACAATGGCTTTCTAACCCTTTTCTCTTTTCTGGGACAAGAGAAGATTTAATTTAAGTCATCCGACTACATTAAAAACACTGGTTATCGACTGCATTGAATGTTTTTTTATAGTTAATTCTTGTAGTTCAGACTTTCCTCTTTTCAAAATAGCTGATCTTTTCTAGGAAAAGGAAGGCCTCACCTATAATATAGGGTCACGTAAGTTTAAACTAAAATTTGTCTTTAATTTCAATTTTTACGAAACTTTAATTTTCATAAAAATTCTCCACTGTTAACAGGATTTATCAAAAACTAATAAAGATATTTACATAAACATTTCAGATTGGGTTTTAAACAATATGGGCAATGAAATGTACCAAAAGTTTTACTGTTGGTGAAATAATTTTTTATATTTACAGGTATTTTTAGAAAAATTAAATTGTGAATTTATGAAAAAATGCATATAAATGTATATTTTTATCCAAAAATTCTTTGCATCTCAAACTTTTTCTTAGATTTTGGTTCATTTCCCTCATCACTGTATTCTATCACTTGTGTACAAAGAAAAATAGGATTGCTGCATTACCATTTTGTGTAGAGTTTTATCCATTTTGGCTAAATTCATTGAAATTTATTTCAAATTTTCCAATTTTTCAAAATATGTTATATTTTTAAATATTTTTTTTTGTATTTATAGTGTTTATAATTGAATATACATCTAAAAACCATAAATAGGTTTTTTTAAATATCCAAAAACAATTTTCGAAAAATCCATTTTTAAAAAATTTTCCTTTGAATGTAGTCGGATACCTTAAATAAAAAGTAGTAGAAAACATCAATACATTGATGCACATTTAATATTTCTTTTTACTTTCCAATGTCTAATATTATTCTCGTTGAGTGTCTACCGATACTTGCTTTATTAGTAAAAAATACTAAAAAAATATTTTGAAGCACTCACTTTAGTGTCTTGTATTCAGATAATCAAATAACATCGTGAAGATACTGTACAGCAACTTATGCTAATAAGGCGAAAGCCAGTATTCTTCAAATCTTTTCATTTCGAAGCTATGAAGTTATAAACAATGATCAATTAATCAGTGATCCATTGGCAATAAAATTTTTAAACCAAAATTCTGTTTATACTTTCTGTGAAATGTTTGGTTTGTAAGTCGAATTCTTCTTTTTAACCGATAGTTGAATTGAGAGATTGAATACAATGCCTTTTGAAAATTCCTCCGATTATCAATACGAGTATCAGTTCCTATGGCGAAACTTCGTGTGCAAGCGATTTCTCTTTTGAATCATGTCTTCCTTGAGGACTGTCTTAATCTTAATCGCAAATTCGAAATCTCAAGTTTAAGGTGATAAAAGTTAAATTAGTATATAAGAAAACTCAGTTTTCTTTTTCTTTTAAAAGTGTTAGTGACAGATTTAGATTAAAAATCCAAGCAAGATTTTAACTAAATTTGTAGAGCACAATTAAAAACATTTTAATGTGGTTATAATAATGCATTATTATCGCCGTATTAATAATATTAATATATCAATCTAATCATTGTACTATGTATTTTCTAATTTTTTTTCATCTCTAAAATATGAACTTTAATGGTAAGAGGAAATGATTTCAATTCATTTGGAAAGCTTTTTTATCTGAGAATAAATATGTCTTTTTAAAAGTATAAGTTCAGAAAAAAAAAAAAAACTCAATACTACACTTTTATAAATAATAATTCAATACTACTACAGTTTGAGATAAGAAAAAAAAAAACCACTATTGTTTTTTTAAATACTGACGCTTGCGTCATCTGATAGTCTCGTGATTGTTTCAAACCGGTATAAACTGGTTAATGACTTAAATTAATTCAGATAATTCGTAAGAATTCAGAGAATGAATAATTTGGAAATCAAGCTCAAACTTTAAAGGGCGATATATCGCAAAATGTGACAAATTTTTGCATTATTTTCTAATAACCCTAAAAGCGAAAAATGGATGTCTCAAGAGCGATAAATCCCCAATTTATTGCCAACGCATTTCGAGACTTCAAAAAAATCCTCAAACCAAAACAACATCATGTACTCACATGATTGAAAAAAATCACATTTTTTGGAAAAACGGATGACAAGAAAACATTTAAACGGCCAAGTTAAAAAAAATCAGAGAAGAGTTTTTAATATTAAAATTGTTAAAACAGATAAAAATTTGAGTGATTTATTTGTCGGATCCTGAATACACGCTCGATTTTCTTCTATAAACCACGAGCCTTAAAAAGTGCCGTATACACAACAAATATCAGTTTGAACTTGAATGATTCAATGAGATAACAACATGTGACTCCCGGAACACAGAACGGAGCTTATTGCCATTCTAACTGAATGAAATTACTTTGCTTGCTTGATTCTTTCATTTAATTACATGTATGTTGCCACTCACACGGATGAAAAATATACATATTTTTAATTATTTCTTTGCCTCTTCATCTGACAAAAGTATTAAGGAGACACAGTAACTCGACATTTTTTTCTTTAAATTTTGATGTTTAAAATTATATTTTACTTTTATTTTATATGAAAATAGAGCTTTGTAATACTTCCGCAAAAATATTTCAAAAGTAATCCAATATTTTCTGTAAAAATTTAAATTTTCTTAAAATTTTTGAGTTTTTTTTAAAGTTTTAAGGCTTTTTTAACTTTGGAGATTGTTCCCATTTTTTTTCTAGGCAGCGATTAATAGACTGCATAAAACTTAGCATGGATTTTCTCCTGTCAACAATATTTAATTTTTTGTAATTTTTTTATTGTAAAAAATACAAAAAAAACATATGAAATCAGAGTTTGGACATTTAAAAAAAATTACTACGCTCCTTAAAGCTAATTATCAGCTAAATTTTATAAAACATATATTTCTGAACATTCATAAAAAAGGACACACATTTTCTTTTATTTTTAAGAAAGTCTTAAGCTTTCGAAATGTAGTATGTAAGTAAAAAACGTACATGAAGAAAAATGCCTTTAAAGTTTTTATTCATCTAAATTAGAGTATAAAACTTATTCAATTTGCCTGCAACTTTTACAAGTCGTGATTCAAGTTATTCTAAATTGAATAAATTATTCTAATTAAAGTTAAAAAATTCAGAAACTTATGGAAACAAAATATCATATTTGTATATTAAAGATGTATAAAGAAAAACTAACAAAAGATCAAAATGTCATAATTCTTATCATAATGCCTATAAAAAAATTAATACACTTATCAAAATCGATTAAATGTATATTTCTGCTATTCTGATTGCTATTTATACTATTTTGTTTGCTATTTCTGCTATTCTGTTTGATCGATGCTGTTGTAACTTTTGAGCATTTACTCCAAATGACACTGTGGAGAATCTAGCTGAAGTTTTGTGTCTTGAACCAAATACATCACTGTAACAACTCATTTTATGAAATTCCTTTGTAAACCGGCAATATTTTTGCCAAATGAGCTTCTTTTATATTTGCCAAATAAGCTTCTTTTTATAGCTGTTTGAATCTGAAAAGTAGGCGTTGCAACATTGTTAACTCTCTTGTTATTTATTAAAAATTCTTCAATAAATAAAAAATAAAGCTACGGCTCTAAAATTTTGCGAGTACATTTAGAATAATTCACTTTATCATGTTTCAATAAAAAATATTCGATGTTTTGATGATTTTTCTAGTACCGAGTTGCCTTTTTGCATTTTTGAATAAAAACAAATATTTAACTATTGTGAAAATAAGAAAACAGTGAGTTTCAAGAGTATTCCATATTCTTTTTTAACATAGGTTAATCCTCCTCCTTTTATCAGCTCGAGGCTCATTTTCAGAAGCGACAGTAACGAGAAAGTTTATCTAAGAGACACATTATATTACAAAGCATACCGCTCTTTGAAGTTGTTACAGGGCCAATTATTTTACATATTGAAAAGTCGCGGCTTTTTTGAATGCTTTCTTCTTTTATATGTCATATCAGACGACTCTTCAGAATAGAGATGATGCAACGATCCTCGGTTTATCAGCGAATCAGCTTATCAGCATTTTAGGAACAATTGGGGCATTTCAGAAATGATTTATTTTTATTTATCACTAGCTGGTACCGGACGCGTTGCTGCCGCCGAAAGAAACAATGGGAAATCAACCAATACTTTGGCCATGTTTCATCGAAATAGGATGAACGGAACGACAGTACATAAAATACGAACACACACATATTCATTTCTATATTCTAGATTTACATATTCTTTCAGAATTGTAAAACTTAGTGTTCTTCCAGAATGGTATTGAAAGAAACTATTTATTGTATCTCGTGATTCGTTTCATATTCAGAATTCTCAAGTTTAACGTTAGAAAACGTGGTTAAAATTTTTTAATTGATTCAACATAGAAAACATATTTATTCCATAAAATCGTTCATATAGTTGAAAAGATAATTTTTGAAAATGAAGATGGTGCGAAAATATTTGTACTACAATATTTTTGGTGGTTATTGCGATAAACGCTAAAATTTACTTGAAATATATTTCTCGCATCATCTGTCATAAAGTTGTGACCTCTGAGAATGACTTGCATGACATTTGCGTGCTATAGCTACACAATATTAATATTTAACTTAGATTTAGCATTTCTACAGTGTCTCCTCGGCGAGTTATTTAGAGATTATTCCTTAATAAATAAATGTGGTTGAGATTCACATTCTTTTTAAACCCGCGGGTGACCGAGCTCCTCTCGGAGAAAACAGGTATCGAAGCTAACTCGAAGATTTAAATTTTCAATTGGGATTTATCAAAACAATACATGCCATAAGAAAATTTGTGAAACCATTGGTGAAAAGATAACCGGTCAAAGTGCACCATTGTAAACTATTCTAAACAAAGTTAGAGTTTAGAAAGGGAACTATTCTATACAAAGGTAAAGTAAAGGTAAAGATTGAAGTGTGTTGAAGTTCAATATTTTTGGCAAATTTATTTAGAAAAACCAAACATATATACATACATAAGAAACATATTATAAACATACCTATAACAGCATAAACATAAAACTTTATTAGTTCGCCATATTGGCTATAGATGGCAGCACGTTACCGCTTGAAAATTTAAGTAACCATTGTGGCGAACTAATAAAGTTTGAAAATATCCTATCTGTAACTCCGAACTGCTCGACCGTAGCGCTTCAAAACCGGCGCCAATCGATTCCTCGTGGCCAAAAACTCCAGACCCCCAAGTTTACCGGAGTTTATTAATTCTGGGGCGATTTTTGACTTGGCAACCATTCCTCGTATTATAGTATTAGATTTTGCATAATCGTACTATCCTGTAACCATTCCGTTGGTGTAAACAATAAGCTGTCCCAGTTTCATCGCCATCGGACGAACGGTTTAGGAAGACATAAGAGACATACAGACAAACATTCTTTTTTATTTATACAGATTTCCATTGAAATTTTAAGCATTTATTTCCATTTAACACCGAAAAGATCTTTAAATGCAAAGAATGCCAAAAGAATTCCTTAGTTAATAACTGAAAAGAAAATTTATTTTTTGTTTGGTTTTGAAATTATCTTAATTTCATTTAACATGTTTCGTATTTTTTTAAAATTTATCATCGATTGATAAGATTTAAAAAAAAATGATTGATGACAAATATTCTCAGTAACTTACAGAAAAGTGTGACGTGGGTTAAAAATAATTTTGCTTATTTGCTAGGTAGCCGAAAGATCTAAATTGATAAAATAAACATATCTTCAAATGATCCCTATTCAGCCTTTCTTTCAAAGGTTAGTCATTTTTAAAAATTTTCTTATATCGTTTATACTGTTCTGGGAGTAGTGTAAAAGTTGTAATCTTTTGAACAGATTTTTCATACCATTTATTATTTCCAAAATCTGTATTTAATTCGATCTTTGAAATCACTCGGCCTCATCAAATAGACAACCGACTTAAACAAGCACCATCATTCTAACCATAGAATATTGCTTTAGAAAAAGATATAACTGCTGTGATATTCTCTATATAACCTATAATCTATATTGAAATGACAACACTTGAAGTCAAATATTAAATTTTTGTTATGTATACATATTGTTTGATTTCGAGACAGAAAATAAACCTTCTTTTATTTTTCATTGGTTTTTAATCTCAGAAAACACTGATTGATCAATATTTTCAATTAATTTTATTTAATGGACATTTCAAATGCACAATTTTTTTAATTATTTCCCTCAATTTTTGAAAACTAATACACAATAATGTAAAGATATTCACTATTCTTTTCAATCCCTCCATTGCTCACGACATTTGAAATATCCTATCTTCCACATTTGGTCCTGATTTTCGGAACTATCTATGACCGATTTTTATTATTTATCTTTAATTGCATTTTCCCAGTAGTGGGAAAGTGCATTGAGTGTTAATTTCTTCATCTTGCTAAGTCCACTTGCGATTTTTAACAGGATTTAGACGGGTCTGGAATCTGGAGTCTTGTTGAGCAAGTTGCATAGGTAGATTCATAATTTATTTGGTAGATTCATAAATATCCGTCCAGAAGTATTAAAATGAGAAAAAAAATGATCCTTATTTCTGCATAAGAATTTATTTTATCAGAAATAAAAGTTTCAAAGTCACTCCACTAAACAAAAAATAGTCCGGTGTTATGGTAGATTCACTCTTTTATTAATAAATACTTTTCAAAAAACATTCTCTTCTCAAATTATGTTTGTCATGATCTTCCAAGTTTCAGTTTTGCTCTACATTGATGTCAATGATTGTTCTCAACTGTCACCTTAACTTGCAAATTTTAGCAAGTCTTGTCAAATTTAGCAAAAATCAGCTTAGTAAAGAAGGCTTATAAAACTGACCTATTTACTTGAAATTTCCAGATTCAATAATTGTTTTATAAATGGTTTTCTTGCAAAAAAGAAAAAAAATCTAAATCAATCACCCTCATGATTTCTTCATTCGGATCTTTTCACACAATATAAATTTTTTTATTGTCCCTTGTAAAAACTTCTTATGTTGACCTCAGTTATTTTTTCTTTGTCCAATTCATCTTCTAAGTTTAAAAAAAAATCTTGCTGATTAGCTTAAAAAACCACTTTTTTAAGCTAATCTCTTTATCTTTCTTTCGTTTTATTTCAGAAAGGACTAATTAATCATTATTCTGTGAAGGTTCAATTTTTCTTTTCAGTTAAAATTGTTTATTTACTTTTGTTGATTATAGAAACAACAGAAACCTTAATAAAGAAAGGAAGAGCTTTAATAACAAAAATAAATCATCTCTGTGATAACTTTAAAATGCACAAAAACGGAATTTATGTTTTTAAATGAACTGAGATCATTTCCTTTTATATGGCTGTTTTATTTTAATTATAAAATGCCGTATAAAAGGAGGCCATATACGCTTAATCGATTTTTTAACGAGCATTTCAATTAAATAGTAATAATCAAAATGATCTTTTATATTCTGGTCTTATGTTTTTCGATAATCACGAGAGACCGCGGTGGCCTTGTGGTAAGGTGTCGTCTTCGGAACCGAAGGGTTTCAGGTTCTAGACTCGATTCCACCGAAGAACCGTAATGTAAGGGGGTCTCTTGCACATTATATCCATCAGACCAAATGTCCTCCCGCTGGTGTGGTGTGGAGAGGCGGATGACCTCTCAAGTGTCGTCCTCGTCATCTGACCACAGTTCAAAATTACGAGATCCATCCCAAAATAGCCCTAGTGTTGCTTTACAAAGAGACGTTAATATAACTAAAGTAAAATAATCATGAGTAGCCTGGTTGGTAGAGCGTCAGACTCGTAACCGAAAGATCGCGGGTTCTGTCCTCGTCTTGGCCAAAGACCGCCATGTTGGCTAATGGCAGTTGGGGCACGTTAAATATGTCGGGACTGCAAAGTCCTACAAGTTCCCATAACAAAACAATACCTCTGGGGGTACTGAATCAGGAATGTGTCGGTCTCTGATTTGGATCTAAATTCCGACTTGCTGATGAATGAATGAGTGTATGAATGAATTCAACCACCCCCTAAAAAGGGTTGTGTCGTGTGTGTGAGCTAGAAGTCGGACTTCTGCCCTTTGGGTGCTCAGGGGTCTTTACCCTCAGAAGCTTGCACCCCCTTCCGTGAAAAACACGGACACGACAACAACAACAAAATAATCATGAGAATTATTTACAGCAATAATAACAGTTATTATAAGCATTACTTTTTTATTCAAACTTAAGTGACAATGGTCAAATTACAAAAATACCTTTGAAGTATGGATTTTTTTTTGTAGTAAGTGTATAGACTTTTTTAAAAATTTTATTTATTACTTGAAAAAAGGGCGTACCTTTTAGGAGAAGAATCTATCATCTTTGTCGAAGAAAATACAAAGTTTGTAACTCGTCTATTTTTCTACTGTAAGGACAGGACATCAAATTTCCATCCTCGGACTTCACATACTTTTGGCTCGTAGACAAACATACAATTGCAATTCCAAAAATAATGTTTTGGATTCAGAAAGATCCGAAATGTTGAAGCTCTTTTAAATTTTCTAAATCTAACTTTTCAATGGCTGCAATTGATTCATCCTTGTAGAGTAAAAAATAAAAATAATTTGATGCAAAAATCCGGTTAGCATTCCCAAGCTCAGACACTTTGACCCATCAACGGGCTATTAAGAAACTGCCTCCCAAATGGTAAAAAGGCTCTCAATTATACATTACATAATTAAATACTTCGATCAGATAGATACAAAGTAATTATTGAAATGACGCCTCAAAGAGACGACCTCGAAATATGACGTATAATTTGACGAAAACTTAAGGAAATTTTTATCACTGTCAAGAACAGGATTTTATATAATGGCATCGTCTTTTGAGCAAAGGGCGATCTTTAATTTCCAGTTTTTAATTTTTTTCTACAAGTAAAGCTCATTAATGAGATAGCCAAACACAACTATGAATGAATTGCTGGGTTTGGGGCATAATTATCAGGCGTTTCTTAAACGCGCTACATTTTAACAAAAAATTACAATATTTTATAAATTTATTAGCTGGTTCCCGGCGCGTTGCTGTCGCCGAAAAATAACAATATCAAGTGAAACCAATCAATCACTTGGCACTATTTCATTGAAATAGGATGAACGGTACGGCAGTATACAAAATACGAACGAGCAAACATTCATTTTTATACATTAGATTTGTGTATTCTTTCAGTATTATACAACTTGGAGTTCTTTCAAAATAGTAATGAAAGAAACTATTTATTGTGTCTCGTGATTCGTTTAATATTCTCAAATTTAATGTTAGAGAATGCGATTAAATATTTTCTTTTAAAATTGATTAAGAATAGAAAACATATTTATGCAGCAAAATTGTTAATATAATTGAAAAGATAATTTTTGAAAATTAAGATGGTGCGAAATTATTTGTACTGTGATATTTTTGGTGGTTACTGCGAAAAACACTAAAATGTAATTGAAGTTCTTAAAAAAACCAGGATTGGTCTCCCCCAAACTTTTTGGTATCATCTGTCAGAAAGTTGTGACCTCTGAGAATGATTCGCATGACATTTGCATGCTATAGCTACAAAATATTAACCTTTAACCTGAGTTTAGCAATAGAAATTGACAATGTGATGGCTGATCGAAATGGGTTCTGGTTCTTATCTTCTAAGTAACAGAAGAGTATGAGCATGCTGCCCATCTACTCAAACAAGAAATTCAATGCACGTTTAAAGAGAAATTTTTATAATATCACAAACTTTCTGCTACATTTGAAAAGAAAATTTTACTCTCATTGCTTTGCGAACATCCGAAATTAACATTCTAAAATAAATGAATAAATATAAAAAAACAGTAATAAATTTGATAAAAATACTTTTATCAAGGCGTATTGGACCTTCTTCCCATAACAATTTCATATCAAAGCGTGACTGCACTTTAATGTTAAGTTTGCAAACTTCGGAAAGAGGATACAAATAAATGAAAGAGGCTTAAATTAAAATAAGCTCAAAAATATTTTCTAATTTTTTTGTTTTTATTCCTATTTATTTTCTCTTATCTCTATATATAAAAAGGAATGTTTGTCTGTGTGTCTCTTATGCCTACCTAAACCGTTCTTCCGATTCCGACAAAACTTCGACTACTTATTACTTGCACTTATGGAATGGTTATCTTATACTATAATACGAGGAATGGTTGCCAAGTCGAAAATCACGCCGGAATTAATAAACTCCAGTAAACATGGGGGTCTGGGGTTTTTGGCCACGAGGGATCGATTGGCGCCAGTTTTGAAGCGCTACGGTCGAGCAGTTCGGAGTTACAGATAGGATATTTTCAAACTTTATTAGTTCGCCATAATGGCTATAGATGGCAGCACTTAAATTTTCTTTGTCTATTGCATAATAGGTTTCAAGCGGTAACGTTCCGGTTATCTTTTCACCAATGGTTTCACAAATTTTCTTATGGCATGTATTGTTTTGATAAATCACAATTGAAAATTTAAATCTTCGAGTTAGCTTCGATACCTGTTTTCTCCGAGCGGAGCTCGGTCACCCGCTGGTAGGAATAATACAATCATCCAATATAAATAAAAATATTTTCAGATCTATTTACCACATCTATTAACCATAGATTAACCGCCAAATAACTCGCCAAGGAGACGCAACAGATTCAGTAAAAAGGCTAAATTCAGGCTGGCCGTTATCATTTCGGAGCTATTGTACGTAAATGCAATGTAAGTATTTCTCTGTGGAAATAGTTTGAATAGAGAGAGCGCGACAAAGTTTTAGGGGAATCAATCCGATAAGTTTGAAATTTTAACCAAACATTCAATAAAATTTTAGCGTTTTTTTGTAGTAACTTGAGCGAATATTCTAGAACAAATAATTTTGCACCATCATAATTTTCAAAAACTTATCTTTTCTACTATATTAAAAATTTTATAGTATAAATATATTTTCTATCTTAAATCCATTTTAAAACAAGATGTTTTAATCCCATTTTCTGAAATTAAACTTGAGAATTCCGAACGAATATTGAACGAATCACAACAAATAGTTTCTTTCATTGCCATTCTGGAAGAACACCAAGCTTTACGATTCTTAAAGAATACACGAATCTAATACATGAAAAAGAATATTTGTTTGTAGAATAGAATAATAAAAGTAGAATAATTACTCTTTATGCTTTTCCTTTATATATTCTTCCATTTTAATGAATGTATTCATTGCCGATAAGGAAATAAATATGATTTTTCCTGTCATTCTTAGTGAAAAAAGATAGCTGTTTCAAATTCCAAACGATTTTTCCAAGATTATTTGTTCTGCGACAGCAACGCGCCGGGTACCAGCGAGTATTAATATACCAAGTGAAAATATTGCAGCCCAAACTCCACCCCTAAAATAATCTAACTAGAGATTTTACCGAATCTGCACGTTCCAGTCTTCTCCTAGTCCTGAAACACTTTTTAAAAAAAAAAAATTATATTCGTCCATCTGTGTTTTTGTCAGTGTTTCTATCAACGAACATGATAATTCAGGGTGCTTGGATGTATAAAACTTTGCATATGATCTTTTCAGCAAATTTGATTAAATTTTGAACAAAAACACTGTCTGTTTGACGACAAGAATACTCAATTACTGAAGGAAATGAAGAACTAGACGATTAAAATTTAGTGCACAAATTCATGGTTACAAAACTTATTTTGTCATTGTGGGTGTCGAAATGACGACGAAATTTCAAGACTGAATGTTTCTTGCTAAAATCTATGCACTCCTTTCGCCTACCAGGATGTACAACAAACATATCAGTTTAATAGCCAATTCACCGGTCGAAATCACTTCTGTCGCTAGAATAATGACGCTCCGTTCATTAAATTATAATTGCCCTTCCATTAATGATTCCTGCCTCTCGTAATGAGTTAATGTCTTCTTCCGCTGATGGTGCTTTCTCATTCACTTTTAAACGCCGGAAAGATTCTTTACTTATTAGATGTGCCGCGCGTGTTTCCTTGTTTATTTTCCTACTCTCAGATCCGAGGTTCATCGAACTCATTATATTGTTTTACTTTCGGTAAGAATTTGCACTCCGCGAATTAAAATTCGAACATGAGTCCTCTCGCTTAAGTGCTGAAAAATTATTTTTGCAATGATTACTTGTTTGTATATTAATGTAAATATTACATCTTAAATTAAATTCTTCATTAAGAAAGTAGTAATTTAGTTTAGTTTGTTGTCGTTACTTCCAATGGCACCTGTCATTGACAAGCCCAGAGATTTTAAGCCTCAATTATCGTCCCTTGTTTTTCAGTAGCACCAAAAGTACGACTCAGATACTTCATGCTTCACATTTGCTTGCCCAACCCCTTCTTACGGCTGGAGGGGCACATTCATCCTATTCACAGATAGAACAAAGAATAACCACCGCGCTCGAACCGGGACTAGAACCCGGGATACCCAGAACACTAGGAAGACACGCTACCCCTGAGCCAGGATGTCGGCTTGTTTAGTTCTATTAACGTTCCGTTTTGAAGCAACACTAGGGCTATTTTGGGACGGACCTCGTCATTTTGGACCGCGATCAGATGACGAGGAAGACACCTGAGTTGGCAGCCCACTCTCCACACCACACCAGCGGGAGGACGTTCGGCCCAGATGGATTTAATGCGCACCAGATCCGCTGACACGGCGGCCCTTCGGTGGAATTGGGCCTCGAACCTGAAACCCTCCGATTACGGAGCCGAAACCTTACTACTAGGCAACCAAGTCTTTTAACAGTGATTTAGATAGATGGAGTTTGGTGTCAGTTTTTTACGTCAAAATGCTTTATCTGTAATGAATTATGAAATTAAAAAAAACCTTCAGAGGAAGAGATTATGTTTATCAACAAAAATTCTTTTTTCTTTACTACATTCTAAAACAGAACGACCTGTAAACAGAATAAGTCACCTTTTCTTTTATATCTAATGCTATCATAGAGTGTTCGAGTGAATATTTTAAAACATTAAATTTCCCTGAAGATTCATTCTGCTTAAAATTCAATACGTATTTGTAGTTTTCATGTTAAAAAATAATACCAAACTTCCTCCACTTCACTTGTTCCGGTTTGAAACTATTTCGTTTATGTTTGTGCTGAGAATTGCAAAATCTAAAAAGGTATTTTTTTATGAATCAGTACCCTAGAAAGTCTTTAAAATAAGTCATACAAACAAAACAAAAAATTAATTCAATTTTTACTTCAGTCAACAAGGAAATTTTAAGTTTTAATTACTTTTTATTAAATAATTATTAAAAAAGGGTATTGTTTTTCGCAAGAAATGAACTCGCATTCTTCACCTGCACGTGTAAAATACTGAAATTCTTGCATTTCACAGGTTGAGATACTCCTTGTTGATTTCGATTTTCCTTACAAACTGCTAAAACTCTTTTTAAAGTATTTAAAAATTAATTATATTTACCTAATGAATTAATATTTGAAAAAAAAAAAACCTGTATTAACATTGAGAGTCATTCACTACAAGTTTTTAAAAAATTTATCTGATCTGTAGAGGATGAAGAAAGAGCATTTTATTAACGATTGAAAATTTGAACAATATATATATATATATATATGAAATATTTGTATGAAACAATGTGTGTGTGTGTGAGAGTGTAGAGAGAGAGAGAGAGAGTGAGAATATGAACTAATAAAAGGAAATGAAAAAGACATTTGAGCTTTTGTATGAAACATTGCATTATCATAATATTTCAGATTTGATTTCCTTATTTTTTGTTTCTTTTTTTAATTGTTTCAGAATTATATAACGGTGATTATGTTCGCACGCAGAAAAAAATATATTTAATATCCTTGCAATGAGTGCGGTGTAAAACGTAATAACTAAACAAAGAAAGGCATTGTTCTAAAATATTTTTTAAATGTATAAAAATAAGAAAAGAGACTGATTGGGATAAAAATCGGAATCTATTTAAATTTTATGTATTTATTTTTGACATTTAAAATGATATGAAAACGGCTTGTGTGCAATAACTTGATTTGAAATTATTGAAAAATAATATTAACCTTTCGATTAATGAAAAATTTAAAAAAAAATGTTTTTAGATGCCTTTATTTATAGAGCATTTGCTTCGTAAACAGTGACATGTCAAAATTGGTAGTTTTAGGTTTAGCAGTATATTCTACAAAGTGTTTGGAACCATTATTTGCTTCCTAAATGCCTCGTGATTCATTTTAATTACAATATCCGGCCAATAAACATTATCTTGTTAATATCAGACTCTAAAGCAGTGATTCCCAAAGTGGTCTATATCGACCCCTAGGGGTCTATGACAACCTGCAAGGGGTCTACATCAGCGAAAAAAAATTTGGGGGTCCATGAAATGAAAATGGGGATCCACGATAGTAAATCTCAACACATACACTGATAGTACCTATTTACTCACATCATACTATCTTATAATATCAAAACATTTACATTATTCATAAAAGTACCTATGAAGTAAAAAATTTTTTATATATGTTTATAAAATTGTGTAAGCTGTAGGGTGTTGGTATTCGATTTGTGGTCACAACACGTTTTGAACCCATAAAAACCCGAGAGTCGCAGTCTCAGAGCTTCGCTACTTTGCACTGACTTGTTCAATTCGTCACTCTATAAATACTAATGTGGGACAAATACGTTTATAAGTTTCCTGAATATTGAAAAGGAAAGCTGTAAGAAAATATTTTTAAAAATATAAACAGATAGTATATCACATAAATTATAGTGAGTCAGTGTTATTTTGTTTGAGAGTGCTAGAGAAAAGTAAGTACATATTTTTTTTAATTAAAATTTAGTTTTGTACTCGTAGTTAGCAAAGATAAATAAATTACGCCAATCAAGACTTTAGTTATAAGTAGTTTAAAATTCAATCATGCAAAATTACACGAGTGCTCCTCAATAGTTTCTTTTTAAAAGTTTTAGCGATAGGTATTATAATTACAGTGCAATCTCCGTAATTCGAGCTAATTCTTGCAAGAAGATGTTCGAATTATGGAATATTTTCGGAAAAATCAAAAAATATTTTGGGCTGTTACTAATCTCTTAACGAATAAAAGAAACAGACTGGACATCATTAGCCGAGGTTCAGTTCAGTTCAGTTCAGTTATATTAACGTCCCGTTTAAAGCAACACGAGGGCTATTTTGGGACGGACCTCGTAATTTTGAACCACGGTCAGATGACGAGGACGACAACTGAAGTGGCACCCCCCTCTCCACACCGCACCACACCAGCGGGAGGACTTTGGCCTGACAGATTTAACGTGCAAGAGACCCCCTCACACGACGGATCTTCGGTGGAATCGAGTCTCGAACCTGAAACCCTCCGGTTCCGAAGCCAAGACTTTACCACCGGGCCACCGCGGCCCATCATTAGCCGAGGAGATTTAAGATTAACCCTTACAAAATTGACGCCAAATGTTGATAATTTATTGTTAAAGCATCAGGCTCATCCTTCTCATTAAAAATATTGACTTTTTGCTTATGTTAGTTTATTTTATGTTTATTTCATGTTACATTGATTTTACATAACAGATACGAAATTTTATTTTGAGTAGTATAAATTTAAATTCAATTAATAAATGTATAAATTAACATGTGTTTTTACTTTAAGTTTTTAACAGTAAACATCACTACAGTTAAGAAATTTACAGGAAATCAGTATCAGATGAGTAGGGGGTCTATTCAATACGGAAAAACATGGCAAGGGGTCTACGACACAAAAAAGTTTGGGAAACTCTGCTCTAAAGTTTTAACTGTTTTTTATTTGCATTCTTCGCCGACGAGAAAGTCGTGAACATCGGATTTGCAAAGAAATTGCTATGAAAAGGATTTTACATTGCACTGTGCATGTATCTGTCAACTTAATGAGATCACCTACAAAGAGTTTTTTGAATTTTTAAAATGGCAACCCCTTTCACACATTTCACATATTAGTTTCTGGAGTTATTATTACAAAGAAAAAAAAAACTGAAGTTGCGAGATGACGAAAGTATTTAGTGTCCATCTATCAGCAGTAAAGATAATTTTAATTTTTTCAGTTTTTGGTTTTATATCACTGAAATACATGAAACTGTGATACTGTTTAAGGAGACAACTTTTATGCAAGTAACAAGCGAAGCTTTAGAGAACATAACCCTCCTTTTGTATTCGTGTTTGCATGAGTGCGTCGGAAATTAAAAGGAGACTAATTAGTGCCTAGTCCTAAATACATTTAAGGTATTTTAAACTTAAATTTATTAAAATTCAAGCAAGACCACCATTTTTCATGCATGGCCTTTTAACTGTTGTCAGAAATTAGTCTTTCACTTGTCATTAGATTTCCAAAAATCTAAAAGGCTCAACTTTATTTTTATAACTATATATCAATTCGTCTAAGTCGTTGTGATAGGTTTCAGAATAGATGCAAAAAACTGCGCAATCGTCAATAATTGATAAATCGATCCGATAACTGCAAGATATGATTTGCTTTTATCTATGTGATTGTCGATAGCAAAAGAACTGGAAATGTGCGCTTGAATTTCGATACTGAAGGAAATTCATAATAAATATGTAATTAATATTTGAGGTGAGGAGAAGGTTTACGATTCATTTCTGCCCAAATTTTGCCTTCCTTTGTAAATTTTTCTTCATGGATCTTACTTTAGAGCAGTTACCCCCCGCTGGCACCTCGACATGAGGATGAGATGCTTCCGGTATGATGGTGGTTGGATCTCGCAAACCCAGGGGGTACAATATTAGATGGGGGCACTGACCTTCCCATCGATGACGGGACGTTCTCCTTACGGGGAGGGTTGTAGCGTTGCCGGTGATGGCCATTGGGACTCGACCACAGCTGCACCAGTGTTGCTGTAGCGGCGGTCCGGTCATTCAGTCTTGAGAGGTTTTATCCGTGTGCCTTAGGGTGATTCGGAGGTCAGTTGTATGACTTACTTTAGAGTAGTGTGGAAGCATTAGCCACGGGTACTGCCTCACGTATTATCTGTACCCCTTCCCCCCAAAAAAGGCTCTAGTGCCATTAAAACCAAACAAACAACCATCCACGGCCCAAAATTACATAGACAGTCCCAATGTTGCCTTTGAATTCCCTTCAAAAGAATCCTAGTCATTTTGAATATCGTTTAAAGGCTTAGTTACATTAACGTCCCGTTTTGAAGCAACACAAGGGCTATTTTGGGACGGACCTCGCCATTTTGAACCGCAGTCAGATGACGGGGAAGAAACCAAATCTGGCACACCCCCTCTCCAAATTTCTACACCACACCAGCGAGAGGATGTTTGGCTCCGACGGATTTAAAGAGCAACAGACCCGCTCACACGATGGTTCTTCATTGAAATCGGGCCCCGAACCTAAAAGGGTTCCGAAGCCACCAGGCCACAGTGGTCCCAAATATCGCATTAAAGAGATTTCTCTAATGGCGCAGTCAGATTGACATTATTTTTGAACTAAGTTCCAATTGTGATTTGTTATTAATTATTATGATTTATTTATTGCTATTCGAGTGTATCTAGCAGCATATCGAGTAGTTTGAAACAATAAAATTAAATAAGAATCAGAATTATATATGATATTTCAGAATATCATATATATTGCTTAATATCTGAGAAGGATTATATATATATATATATATATATATATATAT